>JARSSU010047231.1:0-52240 GCA_029619165.1 Eurosta solidaginis
TGTAAGGCCGGCGGGATAATAAATGTTTACAATTTAGACTGTCAATGGCATTTTAGTTTTATGCCAGAGATTTAAGTTGAAACGTACATACATACTTTATTATATTAATATGAAACGCATCTTTGCTAAAATAAATGAAATCTTCTGAGATGCGCAGTGGTACACATTGATGACCTCTTTAGTAAACTGAATTATATCTTCATATATGTTCTACAAAACACCACAAAACAAACAGACTTTTTAAAAGTGTTTATCTTTTTACTTCATAACCGCTTAGATTGAACGAGAAAAGACTAAGGGTCGTGGTTGGTATAACTTGCCCGCTACAGAGCATACTGAAGAAACCACTAATGAACTGAAGATATTACAAATGCGCTCAGTTCTAGATCCCAACATTTCTACAAGAAAAACGACCTTAAAGTACTGCCGAAATACTTTCAAGTAAGTAATCATGCAGCGTGTGTAGCCTTTTAAGTAATAAAATAAATATTCTGTTTCTTTTTTCTTCATCTAGATTGGCACAGTACAACATTCGCCCTTGGATTTACTATAGCGAGCGTGGTACACGCCATAAAAAACGTTCTATGGTGGACGATTTGCTAGAGGATGAAGCTGCGTTGAATTTTACGAAACGCAAGTTTAAGGAAGTGCAGGCACGAACGCGAAAAGTATGCGCATCGTAAAGCTTTGCAAAAAATGAAGAAGCAAAAGAAAAAGAAATCGTAAAACTAATGTGTATTAAATTAATGTACTGTAAATATGTATTATCTGTATTAAAAAGGTAACCGATAAATCACATCATTTGACTGAATGTTTCATCAGCTGTACTACCTTCTGCCGCTAACGCTCGCAACACGCCATCTGCTAACTGGCGATAACTTTTTGCATATTCTGTATCTGCATATTTAATTACTGCGGGTATGCCTACATCACAGCATTCGGTTATATTACCATCCAATGGAATGCGTGCTAAAATATTTGTATCTATTTTCTTAGCAAACGACGCGGTTGTGTTTTTTGAAAATCTCCAAGCGTGTTTGACAATTACCACCAAATTGCATGTCCCATATTTTCTGCTAAACCAATTATTGGTACACCCAATTTACGGTACATTTGTGCGCCACGCAACGTAACTTCCAGCGCTGCCTTTTGTGGTGTGCTCACTAACAGAACACCAGTAATTGGTATATTTTGTGAAAGTGACAAATGCACATCTCCAGTGCCTGGCGGTGTATCTACAATGAGCACATCAATTGGCGCCCATATAACACCTTTTAATAAACGCTGCACTGCAGACATTACAAGTGGACCGCGCCATATAATTGCGTCTGTTTGTTGGGCAAGTAGTCCCATGGAAAGGCATTTGACACCATAGTTTATTGGTGGTATCATGAAGTTTTTGTTGATCAACTAATGGTTCTTCATGTATGTTCATCATTAAAGGAATGGACGGCCCCAAATATATCTGCATCTAATAGGCCAATACGTTTACCCATGTTTGCAAGGCTAACTGCTAAATTCACTGAAGATATGTGGGGAAATGGATTACAATGTTATTGCATCTAAATTACACATACCAGCTACAGTGGACTTGCCCACACCACCTTTTGCCGGAAGCTACAACAACAATATTTGTTACGCCAAGCAATGGCGCCCGTTTAGGTAATCCACGCGCCATTAGCTCTTTCTGTTTAGACGTCAGTTCTGTGGCTAGAGTTCGCTGAAAAACATAACTTTATTAATAATTTATGTTTGAGATTGAATTTATTAAGTATACCTTGCAAATATGTATAAACGGTGTACGCAACATTTCTTTTTAAATTTGTAAACAAAAGTAAGGGTCAATTAATGGTGAATTATCCATAACCAGTTAAAACTGCTGATCGAACCAACCATATGGAAATCAATGTAATCGATTAATGGTGCCATACCATAACGCTAAAGCCATAACCATATCATAGCCAAACAATTGGTTTTTGGTTTCTCGCCATATACATAACCTAAAAATATTTGAGTTGTTGAATTTAATAACTTTTTGTGGATTTTATTCATTGTTTTGGATACGTTATGAATAAGAGATTTATTTTTTGTGGAATATGTTTGTAATTTTTTGCGTTTTCTTCATTTTTTATGAATTTGCCACGATTTTTTAGGTTAAGGCACCATTAATCGATCACATTGGAGATGGGTATGGTATGGGTATGACTATGGCGTTAGGGTTAAGGAAGTTTAATTTGCCCTTAAGTTGTTTGATACCCACCTTAGGGATGTAACAGAGCTTCGATCAAATAGTAAACACAGTTTGATCTCCAATAGTTGGAACCAGAGCTGGGCATTGTTTTTTTTTACAACTATATACATATACACTTAAGGCAAGGTGCACACGAGGCTACGCGTCATAGACGCGTACAAGATATTTCATATAGCTACAATTTTTCTACGCCTCAAGATCTGCACACGAAGCTACTTTCGAGCGTCGCTACAACAAGCAAACAATTATTGAAAAAAATAAAAAATTAATTTATTCAGCTATATCCGTCCCCGAAATCAAAGGAAAATAGATATTAAACGTTGTTTGCATCCCCGTGCCTTTGTAAATTATGAGAGGCAATTTTAAACCACCTCGGACTAGAGAAAAGGGTGATATCTAGTTTCCAACACTTTTTAGCCTTATAAACGCTTCAACAATGTCTAACCAAGCTGTTGTGGTGTTTAATACTCTTTTTCGCTTTGGTAATATACCTTTCACGCACTTTTATTAACTAAAGTAACATTTTTTAACTAATTACACAAATTTGCATACAAAAAAATTTAAACAACCATCTTGCTCTTCCTTTTTTTTAAGCGTACGTACGCTCAGCGACTAATATTGCTGTACGCTTAGCTACACGAAAATTTCATGCTTTGTCGCTTTCATATAGCTGACGCCTCGATGCAGCTCTCCATTTAAATACATGTGTTTGGCATCAAAGCGTACAACTTTCGCCTGCAGCGTCTATGACGCATAGCCTCGTGTGCACCTTGCCTAAATTTTATATGGACTGCCAAGTGCATACATAACTTTACACTTCTGAAATTGCTGCGCAGAAAAATAGTACTCCTAAATTTCAATACGCATTATCCTCAGATGCAACTGAAATGTGTGTCTACACTGCCTCTATGTTTTACCTCTACCAATGGTGTATGTCCACTATCTTAGACGTCTAGGCGATTTTTGCGCCTGCGTAAAAAGTCAACCAAAAGTTCTCTGCTTCTAAATAAGGCTTCCGATATGAATCTTTTCTGAGTCTCTTCAGTATTTGGTGTATCATACAGATCTGGTCGAAAGTAGAAATTAGAAGCCGCACTGATAAATCCCAATCAAATCACCGACATGGGTTTCAATCTTCTCTGAAAAGTAGGAAATGCAAATTAATTGTGCAATTTATAGGGTGCTCTTAAAGCTGAGCCTACTTTCTTTGGTGGGATATCCCTAGAGCCCGGAAACTAACATGTTATATATTGAGCGTCAAAAGTTATGGGTATATGAACCAATACACATAAATTTTGCTTAGGTTTTACTACAATTTTATTTAACGTTGAACATAATTATATGTTTTTATAAAAGGGCAACTCACGGATGCTCGCTAAGCTAGAAAGCCGTGTATGCCTTGCAAACTTATATGAAAATTGTTTCATTTGCGAGGTTTCCATGGTTAATAATCAGTTACAAGTTGTACTGAACGGTTAAATGAGTACGATATGAGGCCTGCCAAAATACTGCACTCAGAACCGCCACGGGCTTCTTATGTCGCCAGAACACCACTTACATAATGACGCGAGAATACTCCCCATCAGGGAGAGAAATGAGATGCTAACCAAACAGTTCCTGTTGAATACCCAGAAACCTGGGCATCCCCAACAGACATCTGACTGATGAGCCAACACCGCCCAGGAGCTTACGGAGTCATCCCCGTAAGCATTATGAGGAAATACGGCACCTGTGAACTCAGCCGTATGAAGCCAAACAATACAAGCAGGTCCTCAGCGAACTCCACAAACAGCCGTCGGACCTTCATGCCAGGAATTGCCCGGTGAATCCAGTACTCAAAGAACAGTACCCAAAACTTGCGGAAGAGGAACGCACACTTTCCAGGGAAACGCGAGTCACTCTAGCTCAACTTCGGTCTGGATACTGTAACAGGTTAAACTCCTACCTATCCAGAATCAACCCCGACATACAAATGTATGACCTGCTTGCAATGTGTGCCCACATGACACCAACCATCTCTTTAATTGTAATGTGGAACCAACGCCTCTAACACCACTCTCATTATGGTCCACCCTGTTGAAAGTGCAAGTTTCCTTGGACTCCCGTTAGAGGATATTGATGACAATTTGTGATGGTCGCACCTATTGGATGGGGCGAAGCACTGCTACAACAACAACAACAACAACATATGCATATCAGTACTCACCACAAATCACACACAGAAGATTGTGCATTCTTACTTACTTACTTAATTGGCGCTTAACCGTCTAAACAATTATGGCCGTCCAACAAGGCGCGCCAGTCGCTCCTTCGCTCCGCCAACCGGCGCCAATTGGTCACACCAAGGGAGTTTAAATCGTTTTCCACCTGGTCCTTCCAACGTAGTGGGGGCCGCCCTCTACCTCTGCTTCCATAGGCGGGTTCCGATAGAAACACTTTCTTGGCCGGAGCATCATCTTTCATTCGCATAACATGGCCTAGCCAGCGCAGCCGCTGCGTTTTAATTCGCTGGACTATGTTGATGTCTGCGTATAGCTCGTACAGCTCATCATTAAATGTTCTTCGGTACTCGCCATCGCCAACGCGTAGAGGTCCATAAATCTTTCGAAGAACTTTTCTCTCGAACACTCCCAAAGCCGCTTCATCTGCTGTTGTCAGGACGGGTACGATAAGTGACTTGTAGAGTATGATTTTCGTTCGCCGAGAGAAGACTTTACTTTTCAATTGCCTACCTAGTCCAAAGTAGCATTTACTGGCAAGATTGATTCTTCGCTGGATTTCAGTGCTGATGTTGTTGCTAGTGTTGATGCTGGTTCCCAAATAAACGAAGTCTTTTACTATTTCGAAATTATGGCTGCCAACAGTAGCGTGGTTGCCAAGGCGCATATGCGCTGACTCTTTGCTCGATGACAGCAGGTACTTCGTTTTGTCCTCATTCACCATCAAACCCATCTTTACCGCTTCTTTTTCCAGTTTGGAGTAAGCAGAACTAACAGCGCGGGTGTTTAGGCCGATGATATCAATGTCATCAGCATATGTCAGTAATTGAACGCTTTTATAGTATATTGGCGGCCACCGTGGTGTGATGGTAGCGTGCTCCGCCTATCACACCGTATGCCCTGGTTCAACTCCGGGCAAAAGCAACATCAAAATTTTAGAAATAGATTTTTCAATTAGAAGAAAATTTTTCTAAGCGGGGTCGCCCCTCGGCCAGTGGTCTGGCAAGCGCTCCGATTGTATTTCGCCATGAAAAGCTCTCAGTGAAAACTCATCTGCCTTGCAGATGCCGTTCGGAGTCGGCATAAACATGTAGGTCCCGTCCGGCCAATTTGTAGGGAAAAATCAAGAGGAGCACGACGCAAATTGGAAGAGAAGCTCGGCCTTAGATCTCTTCGGAGGTTATCGCGCCTTACATTTATTTTTTTATTTTATAGTATATTGTTCCAGTGCGGCTAAGTTCTGAAGCTAGTATATTGTATACGATTGTGCATTCACGAGTTCAAAATTGCGTCGTTCTGCGCATCTACGTCACACTTGACTGCCTCAGCGAATGAAAGAGAGAAAAAACAAGAGTTAAAGGAAAATTACGTAAAAATTGCCGATAAAAAACAGCTTATCTTTTGTTTGCATGCGCAATGCGCAATCTTGTGTGTGTGAATTGTGATCAGTCACAAATAACCTATCCAGATTGCGCATTCACGAGTTCTATAATTCCATCATGGTGATCAGTGTGTGAAAAACTGAGAAATGTACACTCATTGAAAACTCATTTACACACACAATTTACACTTTAAATTTTCATGCGATTCTGTGTGCACATTGTTTTGCTGAATGAGCGCTGAATGTGAAAGTCTTATGTCAGTGAGAAAATATTCATCAAACGCCATGAAAACAAAAAAGTCATTCTGCAACAGTGCGTATGAGTTTTGAATGTCACAATAGTGTACACTGACTAAACTCACGAAGTTTTTATCAGTGAGTTTTTTTCACAGTTTTGCTTTACATAATAAGAATTTCAAAGTTTACACAATTTCTTGTGCACACTTTAACTGCCTCATTCTGTTTGACGATATCGTCTCCAAAACGATCATCGTTCGTGTGTTCGTATTCACCACTATTCTGCATTTCGATTGCGTCACGTCAAGGCGAATTCAGTAGAGGTGGTGTTATCCCAACAGCTGATTGCTTCTTCTTGATAATTTTCTATACAAAGCCTTGTACTGCAACATGTCAGTTAATCGAAATCTATGAAATTTTCTTTTGACTTGACATTCTTCTGCACGGCGAATTGGTTGAATTCGCTTTGCCACCATCTAGTATAGATTCGCCTTGGTTCCCGTTCTACGCTCCGCTTATATCGAAGTTGGGTATTCTGCATTACGACGGAATCGTAACGAGAAGAGGAAACACAAATGATTTTTCGAAATCAGCTGTTTGTACGGAATGTGTTACGGTCTGCTGTTATGGTCTACGGTTACGGTCCACTTGGGAGCGTTTTCGTGCGAACACACCTAGTGACTAGTGATGGGACCAAAAAGTTGCGATGCAATAGTATCGAAACAAGAAAGAAAAGACCGGCGATCACTAGCGAAAAAATTGCCATGAGTTTCCGGCCGGAAAAAAGGTTAGGAGGTGATAAATTTTAGAAATTAAAGGAAAAGAAAAAGAACCACGAGTTTCCGGCCGAGAAGTGTGGGGCAAATGAGGAGACGCATTTGCCAGCGAAAGAACGTACAATTAGCAAACAAACATTGCACCAATACCTGAAAACCTTGGGAAGTTTCCACGGGCGCACCAAAAAATTTGAGAAACAAAAAATAGAGCAGAAAAATTTGCAACATCTTTTTTGAGTGAAAGTTTGAGTGCAGCTGCCGCCACCACCACAAAAGGCAGCAGCCGCAACCGTTTGCCAGATCGAAAGATGGGAAGCAGGTGGTTAAACAAAACCAGGGGATAGATAAGCAAAGTATGGAAATATACATATTTCTTTGCTCAACGACAACGCAGACAAAGAAACATTAAAATATATATAAAAAGAAAAGCTACATTCAACAGAAAAAGGAGGCAACACACAAAGCCGACAGCAGTGAAAACCCACCAATACTGACTTGTAAAAATAACAAGAACATCTGTACAAGTAGCCGTTTTGCAAAGACAAAATCCCAGTAGCAGGCATAAACGCAAAACAAAAAAAATCACACAAAATGCTCAGATGGCAAAGCTAAACACGATTTTGCCACTTCACCCCACAATTTTTTTTGCATAATTTAAAACTTTCTTACGTCGTTCTTTATTTTCTGATTTCTTCCTGTGCTCCTATTAATTACACGCTGCTTGCCGTTTAACTGAGTCCCACATACTTATCGACCACTGCTTTCCTCAACCGAAGACTCTTAAGCTAACACCGCAGCCGATTGGGCAAATAACAAATATAACTGGAACACTAATTGTGTGAAGTAGTAGTATCATTCGCATTAACACACGCATCGCAACCCGATTTCAATAAGTTGCCCTCATTAGGCAAGACGTTTGGAACGGTACGCAAATTTGGCAATACATATGACTACTTCCTTTGTGACGGTCGTTTGGTAAGACATGCATCCGGGTTTTACGGCAAGGTACCCCATAACCCCCACAAACTCCATACGGAGCAGCATATGATACAACGCCAGCAACAACAATAGCCACCACCACTACGGCTAGACTGAGCGCAACAACCACCAACAGTACCAGCACAGCGCGCCCAAGACCGCGCGCCATAACCAACAACAGCGACAACTTTACCAGCAACAACAACATCACCAGTAACCACGCCGGCAGAGGCCCACGGTACGTACTCTGGCGGCTATGTAAGTACCAGCCATGTATAAACTTAGATATAATTAGTTTAAAGAAACTCTAAGTAATACTCATTGAGTTTTATAAAGCCCGGTTAAACTATTTCAAATGGGTCGATGTTTTTTTCTCCCTTCCGAGGATTGTTTTAAGAAAGTTTCGAAGTTTTACGTTGGTTTACATACACCTTTTTTTTGGACCGTCGAGTTTTGCAGATGGGTGAAGTTTTGTTAGAAGAAAAAAAAGAAGGGGAATCAATGTTCGTTTTGAAATCCTTCGAAGAGTTGAATTGGCCAAACTCAAAAACTTGTGACTTTTCCAAGTAAGGCTGCGAGATTTTCGTAAAATTTTTTTTCAAGCATTAGATTTTCGGTAATGGCTTCGACATGGTTTGAAGATTTTCCTTTTCTGAAATTAAATGAAGTTTTTCTTTGAACACTGTCGAACTTCCAACGAAAATAAATAAGGGGAGATAAAACCGGAAGCTTTAGTATTAGTTTTCATTGCTATTTTCGTACCCATGGCTGTAAACAATTCAACTTTCTTTCTATTCAATTTAATGAATCTATGATAAATCTTTGAAATAGTAATTACGTTATGTAATGCTTTAACACACGCAATCGCATCACTAACTCAATTTTGATAAATGTAAATTATAGACAAAATTTTTACACATTCGAATTTAATAAGACTAAATTATATACATAATATTATTATCATTAGTTATTACAAGGGCATAAGTTACGTAAATGGTATAAGTACCAAGTATAAATGTCTGTTGTGATCGTTAGGTTTTTTTAGAATTATCTAGTATGTCTTTAACAACTTTACTGACTATTTGTTAATTGAATCACACAACATTAGGCGTGGCAGTTACACACGTACGCACATAAATGTAGGATTTTGAGTCTGGTTATATATTAAGCTGTATTTTTTTTATTCCTACAAATCTTTTGGTGAGAGTTAAATCTAGGCATATATTTATTTCTCACTCTATTATCTTCAATATATACCCCAACTCATTTACATAAATGCATTTCTATACATACACAAATTAACATAATTGTTATAACATGCACACGAATAAGATGTTATGAATTAAACTAAATCTACCAAAATAATATAAAATAAAATTAAAATTAAATGCAGATAAATTAAACTAAAATAAAACAAAATAAACTTAAATATAAAAACTGATCTTGATTAAAGAAATTGATATCAAAAATCCGAGCAAGCCTGCAAACTTGTAAATGGTTTCGAAATCTCAAATACATATTAGTTTTAATTACATTATTACTACCTACTATTCCGTATTTTTCATACCTACGTTTTTTTTATTTATTCTTAAAGACTCCTAAATTAAAAAAAAATAATTCTTGCATAAATATATATGCTAATTATAACATATCTTAGATTAATTATTCAAAACCAGACGGTAAACTTTAAAACGAAATAATCAAATGTAATGAAAATATTGATGATAAGTTTTGATGAAAATATTGATGTTGACTTAGATGAAGAAGTAAAAATTTAACAATTGTTTTTGTAATGCTCATGTTTTGTGTGTATTATGAGCGAAAAGAGAATGTCAAAGGAAATTAGAAGAAGCCAGATTTAAAATTAAAATTTGAAAATCCAGAAATTTAGTGTTTTCTTAATACGCCTTTTATTTAAGAGAATTAACGGCTTAAAAGCATTTGTTTTTAATAATTTTTGAAAGCAGGAAAGGTAAACGCTTGCGCTTACACTACAATATTTATTTACTTTCTCTTCATGATACACACATATGCGCATACAACAGTGTAGCATGTTTTTATAAGGAAATGAATTATAAATAAATAAGTTCGTAAAATGGGAATGTTGGCGTCCACTTTCATTTAGAAGGCACGTAGGTAATGCAAGTAAGGGGCCACCGAAATTTAGGAGCGTCGGTGGCCATGGTTTTTGGGGGTGGGAAAAATGCACCGGGCGTCGCAACAACACCCGCGGCGCCCCTCTGTATATTCGGCCTTTTTGTTGTTTTCCTTTTCAGCTTTTTTATTTTAATTTTCAGCAGTTTTTTTTTGATTTTTGACTTTAGAGTTAGTAACCGGTCATGTCCGGTTCGGTAATTTTCGTTGCGTTTAGTTTTTTTGAATTTCTTTTTGAATTTAAATTTTTGAATGTTAACGGTCTGTCCGTGGCATCCGGTTCAACCGGATGTCGTTTTAGTTTGAATTTATAAGCGTTTTGAGTCGGTCTCTGCGCTTCTGTCGGTTTTTTTTGAATTTGACAGCTGTTAGTTTTGATAGGCATGATAGGAACTTTTTTCTGATTATGGCGCAGGAACAGTAAGGTTGGCAAGGATCCGCCCCAGCCGACAATGACTAGCCACTGTGCACCACCACATCATGCCGACCGCCTTCCTTACTGCTTCCACCGAAAATGCGAATCCATAACAAAGTGTGAACATTGGACTAAAATAAATTAAAGAAAATTTGTAAAAAACATTCAAAAACGTTTATATTTTATTATCCAAGCCATTTTGTACAAAAAAGGGAATAGAATATATTGCCGCAGAGTTATATTTTTTTGAGTGAAGTGCTTTCATAAATGTGTGGTTTTGTCGTTCTTTTGGCTAATTCCCTACCGTGGCCACCAAGTTTTGTTAAAACGGATTCCTGCGCGAATATAGTTGACATTTTCTGAATTTTATGGATGCTAATTTCATTGCAGTGGCCTAAAATACTCTATGAAGATTTATTTATTCTTTCCGCAAGGATTGTTTACGTTTTCGCTTCAACTTCCTCTACTCCGGCAGCTTGCTTTGGCATATAACTGGACCAACGAACATACACAAATACGCCAGCGGGTTAGGGGGTCATAATATTCCCGCGGTAGGTATGCCTCTCGTAAGAGGCGACTAAAAATAGATTCAAGGGGCTGTGTAGCGCAACCCTTCAGGTTGCCAGCGCAATATGTAGCTTCTCCAAACCCAATTGTCAACCTCACCTATCCGCGGCGAATCCTGTTTCATTAACAGACGAGGCTCTGGCGACCCCAAGCTCCTCATGGAACTTGGTGGTGGGGAGGGAGGGAATGGTCTGAAGGTTTAATGTGGCCACATAAATCGTTCCCGAGATGGTCGGGCTAGCACCTTAATGGTGCTGTGGTGCCGGCGCGTACCGGATCTGTATCCGGAAAAGGACCATTACATCGATAACACTCCCCAAAGCCTTCGGGGAGCAACCTTATCGCTATAACAACAACAACAACAACAACAGACACAAATTATAGCTGTCTATTATAATGGAATCAATAGCCGCGGCATTATTTGTGGAGTTGGAAAGCAACGCATACGAAAATGGCCAGGCGAGAATGGAAAGGCAAATATTGCGAGATTTGTGTAATCCATTTGAGATGAGTGACGAATTGTAACAAATTTAACTTAAAAGTGGTAAAGTTTAATGACTTATTTTCTTATTTAGGTTAAATAACAATTTTTCGACTTAATAAGGATGCTTTCAATTATGTGTTAGATACTTTTGCGGGGCAAATACGTCCAAGGACTTCGACATCGACATGTTGTTTTTGACCTGGAAACATATAAAAAACAATCATCATCAAGCCTTTTACGTTTCTCAACAAGTTTTACTTACATTTTTGCTAAAATTTTGTTATAAGTTAATAAAAAAAATAAAAAGAAAATTTTCAACTTAGAAAAACGAAACTACGATCGAAATGCAGAATACACAAAATCGAACGATTCGAAGTTGGATCGAAAGAGATTGGAACACAGAATACTAAAATTGCCAAATCTAAAAAATTCCAATCCAAGTCGAAATGCAAAATAGGGCTGATTATGAATTGCAATACGAGAGACAAAACGATAACAGCTGACTGTTACGTAACGAAAGTGCGCGATTGGTATTCTGTATCGAGAAAAGGTGCTACCAATACGAAAACAAAATGTAAAAAACAAACAACAGGTATTCACCCATCGTTTTGGTTGAAAATGAGCGGCACGAACAAAAAAGCGAGTATTATTAATTAATTAGTTATTATTGTATAAAAAACTTGTATTTTATATTAGAAGATTCGAAAAAGACCAAAACGCCCAATTCCTCGTGCTTGTTCATGAGCTGGAACCAAATTTGGATCTGGCCAGAGACCGGTATATGGCGCAATTAAAACTTCATACATTTTAATACATTTTAATTATATTTATATCACTATATTTATTTCACTAACAACTTTATTTTTATTTCACTTATTTTGTAAACTTTATGGACGTGCGCAAAAACAAAACATATATGCACAGAGTTGCAAGTTTGACACTTGATATCATGTAGTTGACGAGCGACGTAAAGCTACACGAAAAACGGCAACGTAAAATTCAGAATACCATGAGCACACGATATCGTCCAAGCAGGTATCGTTCGTTGAGCGTATCGTTCGCCAAACAGAATGAGGCTGTAAAACTCACAGTTAAGCGCCAAATACACGACATGAACATTTCCGCGAACATTCCGCAATCTTGTTCGCAGCTTTGGCCATACACCATACGAACTTTTGGCCGAACATTAGTTCTCTTTCAGACAGCGATGAATACGGACAACAATTGTGCTGCGATTAAAGTCGCATAATCTTATTCTTTTTAATTCTATTACAATAATCTTTGCTTTTTACTTGCCACAATGATGGCAAAGATTTATAAATTTCAATAATTTCACTCAGAAATTTTTTATTGTCCATTTTACTTTTCCGCGCACGTCTGTTCCGTTCAGAAATTACTACGATTATGAGTTATTTCGCCATACACGCACGACAGTTCGCGCAAATGTTCGCCAAAAATAAAATATTTTGTTTTTTGGCGAACATTTGCGCGAACTGGCAAACACCACCATACACGACAGAAAAGGTCGCAGAAACATGACATAACGGGAATGTTCGCGGAAATGTTCGTGTCGTGTATTTGGCGCTTTAGCGAACAAGGCGAATCCATTACAGGTGGTGTTATCCCATCAGCTGATTGCTTCTTCTTGATAATTTTCCATACAAATCCTTGTACAACAAAATGTCAGTTAATCGAAACCTATGAAAAATTTTCTTTTGACTTGACATTCATCTGCACGGCGAATTGATTGAATTCGCTTTGCCACCACCTGGTATAGATTCGCCTTGGTTAGCGAATAGGGAAGGCCCCAGTACTTTCCCTCGATACTTATTATGGTATCGGCTACTTTTGTCGATTCTTTTATTAGAGTACAGGTATTGAGTACAAGGAGTTATCGATTCATATCCATATAGAACAGGTGATCCCATGATTCAATCACAAGAGGTGTGCTCGACAGACAAATTTTATGACAATTGCAGCCATTTTGCTCCCAAATCGAATTGACATCCGTTAAGTGTGTTGTTTCTTTGCGATTTTTCGAAAAATAATAGTAGTAGAAATAGGAAGCAATCAGTTTACAAATACCCGATAAGTACTGAACTGCATAATTCCTTAGTACATTTATTTTAATTTTATGATGAATTTATTAACTATGCCATGATCTATTACTGTGGCTGAACATAGGTTTTATGAAAAGTACGGACACCAAGGAATCGTGCACTTTCGTAAACCTATGAACATACGAATCCTAAACCACTTTAAAATTCATCGTTCAACGTCAAAAACTCGACAAGTAAATTGATTCAAGTAAAAATGACATTAGTAAATATGATGATGCCATAACGAAATGTACTCATTGAGCATGCTAACTTATGTATGTATGTGTTTATTTGAAAATTTGTTCCTAGCACAACAATTTTGACAAATTATTTAACAGTGCTAGTCATGAATAGCATGAGCTATAAAAATTGAACATTTATAATAATAATAAGTTAGATTAATCAAATTAAATTAAATATAACGGATAATAGTGAAATATTTATGTATGTAAATGTAAATCTTAAAACTAAATAAAAGTAATTAATAAATATTAAAAGACAGCAGTAGTGATGATAACCTTTGGCTGGTTATAGATCGAATAGTATTTAACAAATAAAGGAAGAAGACACAGAGAAAGGAAAAGAACTTAGAAATGAACATTTTAACAACAACAATTTGAGATCCAGTTTAAGAGTCGTTAAAAAATGATGTTAGCTCTTTTTTGAAGTGCAGAGCATTACTTAAGAGTCGAAGACTTGTAGGTAGGGAGTTCCAAAGACGTGTTGCAGTAACAAAGAATTGGCGCTCAGAGGTTAGCGTGCGGTATCTAATGTGCTTAAGAAGAAGCACCGATCTTGATGATTGCAGAAAAATAAGCTTACGATATAGATAGTCAGGTTCCTTCGTGTGTATCAATTTATGGAGGAAGGACAGTGTTTTGACTTTTAAAAGATTTTCGAAAGAAATGTTTAGCAACCTTTCAGCATGTTGTGATACGTGGTCAAGTCTTTTCAACCCATAAACATATCTAGCAATGTTGTTGTAAACAACATTTAGTTTGTTCTTGCACAGATAGTCACAGTTTGAGTAAATCACACAACCATGGAGTAGCGTAGGTATTAAGTACGCTTTAGCCAGAAGTAGTCTTATGTGCAAAGGCGTGAAATACTGTGTTAACCATAGTGTACGAAGCATTCCATACACTTTTCCAACCGTTCTAAAAATATGGTCTTTCCATGTCAATGTTTTGTTAAAAATTACACCTAAGTTTTTCGCCGTATCTACGTATTCTATAACGGAATTGTCGAACACTACATTCTCTAAATCATTAGTGGGAAAAGACCGTCTATGAATAACAATACATTTTGACTTATTCGGGTTTATACATAAGCCATTCATATTAGCCCATGAAAATATTTGATTCAAATCGTGGTTTAAGTTACTTATGCACAAGCTAGTTTGATCACGAGGACAACACGTAAACAACTGCACATCATCAGCGTAGATATGAACATTACAATACTTAAGGACATCGGGTAAGTCATTGATATACAAAACAAATAACAGAGGACCCAGGATAGAGCCTTGAGGGACGCCTCTTAAGACATGTAGGAAGTCAGACTTTTCACCATCTATACATACTGTTTGAGTCCTATCGCCAAGATATGATCTTATAAGGGCAACTGCATGACCAGAGAAGTTAAATAAGTTTACCAGCTTCCTACAGAGCAGAGTGTGGTATACAGAATCAAAAGCTTTAGAGTGGTCAAGAAGTGTTAAGAAGGCAATGTAACTTTCATCCACTCGCTCACGAATTTCTTCTGTCACAGATAATAGTGCCGTTGTACAGCTCCGCTTTGACCTGAAACCAGACTGACTGTCTGACAAGAGCATGTATTCATGTACATATGATACGATTTGCCCATGTAGAATACGTTCACCGACCTTAGAGAGGAAAGGGAGTGGGATTCAAGGGGTTGTGTAGCGCAATATATAGCTTCTCCAACCCAATTGTCAACCTCACCTTCGAGCGGCGAATCCCGTTTCACTAACAGACGAGGCTCTGGCGACCCCAAGCTCCTCATGGAACTTGGGGGTGGGGAGGGAGGGATGGCCTGAAGGTTCAATGTGGCCATATAAATCGTTCCCGGGATGGTCGGGCCAGCACCTTAATGGTGCTGTGTTACCGGAGCGTATCGGATCTGTATCCGACAAAGGACCATCACATCGATAACACTCCCCAAAGCCTTCGGGGAGTAACCTAATCGCTACAACAACAACAACAACAGGAAAGGGAGTATGGCTATTGGTCGATACTCATTATTTTGTTTACGGATTGGAATAACTTTTGCAGCTTTTCAGTATATTGGGAAGACACCGGTCGTCAAAATTGAGTTGACCAAGTAAGTAATGTGGGGAAGGATTTTGGGAAGAATGACTTTTAAAAACTTTGAACATATACCATCAAGCCCCATTGCGTTAGACTTCACAGAAAGTATGGCTTGGACAACATCACAATTATCGACACAAACAAACTCGAAAGGGCTAGTGTCAACATTAACACGCACGGGGTAGTTATCAATACACACATTGTCGGCTGAGTTTGGTAGTCAAAGTATTATTTATTTCGTTGATGTCGACATCAGGGGGATGAGACATGTCACTTTTGGGCTTACCAATTCCTATTTGTTTCATTTTGTTCCACTTTTCTTTTGTATTCAAAGCAGAACTAAACTTATACTTAAAATAATTTGCCTTAGTCAGCCTTATGGCTTTGTTTGCAGTAAGCCGAGCTATTTTAAAGCAGCTATGCGCTTCGACTGTTTTGTACCTTTTCCACCGTGAGTAGGCTTGGTTACGAAGGTGGATAAGGTGTTTTAATGTAGCATTGAACCAAGGGCTGTTCTTGTATTTAGGTGTTTTAATTTTTAGTGGAACGTGATCATCGAATAACTTATTTATGTTATCCTGCAGAAACTTTGTCTGGTCATCTACCTATGTTAACGTACGAATCAAGCTCCATTTAACCGATTCAACGGACTCAGCAAGATAATAATAAGCTATACTTCTGTAATCGCGATATGCGAACGAACTTGGCCCACATGATGTTTGGAAGTTGTAGTTTAGGAATATCAGGTCGTGTTTTGAGAAGCAGGAGGCGGATAGTTGCGTGTAGTGAATCATTTTATGAAGATCATTTGCAAAAAATAAATCTAATAGAGAAGAGTTAGTATTTGTGAAATGCGTTGGTATAGCACAGTTTGTGGGAAAAAGTCCCAGAGATTCCATGCTTTGTTTTAAAGTGGCATCCACCAGTAGGTTACTATTAAAATCTCCAGCGATGATAATATTGTCATCGTCTAATAGTAACGATTGAAGGAATTCAATAAACGCGAAAAAATCTACTAGTAGATTCGGTCTGTATACACAGCCGATAAGAAGCCTACTATTATTCTCAGAAAACATATGAACAAACACATATTCTACAGGATCACCTGGACTAGAACAACAACACAATTTACAGGACATACTACTTTTTACATATATCGCAACACCACCAACATGACCACTTCTATGAACTCTGAAAAGTTGGTATCCATTTATCTTCACCATATCATTTTTATGAAACGAAGAAAACCATGTTTCTGAAACACATATGACATCAATATCGGAGCCTTCTGACAGAAACCTCAACTCGTCAAGCTTTTTATAAAGGCTTTGTGCATTAATATAAACAACTTTCAGCCCGTTGGCTCTTTTGCTGACTATGCGCAACAAAGTAGATAGACAGTCTTTGGAACTCGGGGACTCACTATCGGAGACCAACTTTATAAAAATAATTATGAATGATTTACACTGAATTTGGCTAACAACATAATTAAAGATTTTGTGATGTTGTAGGTGGAGAAAAAGACAGGGAAGGAATAGATTAGAAGAGAGCAAAGAGAAATATTTATTAGCAGGAGGCTGTTAGTTAAGCCTTTGGTGGCCCTCCAGGGCGTTGATCGCAACCGGCGTGTCGTCTTCACGAAAGGAAGTATTGTTTTCCGGGTCGAGACTGTCGAGAAAACTCAGGCTGGGGACTGCTTCGGGTCGGTCGCTGATTTCTCGCTTTATATGCACCATACCCCGCATTGTGAAGACCGATGAAACCTTATTCTGTATGTTCGGAACATTCGTCTCCATTTAAGAATTTGGGGAATCGGTTTATATTTTGAATATTATGTATATTCGGGCCTCGTGAGGTAGTATTAAAGCAACGTATTCCGAATATTCGAAATTAAATACTTAACGTAAAGGAGCTTTTCGAAATTTTCTGTGTAGCAGGACCACATAAAATCCGAACTCTTCTGTCAAAGTCAAGACCGGAATATAAAGTTCTAAGACAATAAGCCATTTTCTTTTCTTTTATTGTTTTTTTTTATTTGACAGACCATGTCGGATGCCTTTTCAATATCGTTCTATCTCAAAATATTTTTCAAAAACTTCCCATTTCATGATTTTCACAAAAGCGCCCTATATTAGAATTAGATTGAAGAACGCCTCAGAATGCTTTAACTCCCTCTTATGTTAAAATGCATTGAACTTATGCTCATATAGGGAGTTTTTGAAACAAATTTTGATATAGTGTATTTTTGAATAAAATTCTAAACCAACATAGCTCTTTATCAATTCACGAAATATTTAGTAGAAAATGAACTATTTCCTCCAAATTCTGTTGGCATATGCAAATTTATTCTCACTACTAATATACTACTAAAGGTACTTTCTACTACAATTTTCCCTAAAGGGGATTGAATTATAACCCGTTTTACTTACTTCGTAAAAGCAACCCGTCCAGATTTTTCAATTTGGGAGTGTCAAAGCTCTGTCGTCACTGAAGAACAAACCTCTAGTAATTGAATCGTGAGGTGATCCAACAACCATATAAGCTATCATCCGGTGGCAAAAATCTGAGCCAGATAAATAATTTTGCATGTAAATGCAACAACAACGATTTGAGTCAGATAAATCCAGATAGAAGTCTGGTTCAATTTGTGAGCCAGATAATTTGTTAATTACTGCTTTTTAGGTTGGCAACGCGGCCTTTAATATACCTACTTTTTCAAAAATAGATGTCGCTTCTTAGCCTTTCGCCGTATGAGCTAAATGAAAAACAGCGGCGACATCTGCCTAATACATTTCGCGTGTGCGAAAAGCTTCTCAAGTCTATCAATGATCCAGAGCATTCCCGTGAGAATTGAGCGTGAGCCGGAGCTGTAAAACTCACTGAAAGACGGCAATACAAATCAATGTGAAAAAACAAAGAAAAAATTCATATCCATATAGAACAGCTGATCCAACAACCTTATAGAAAAGTCAATGTAGAAAATAGTCAACATTACATATAAAAATTTTATACAAGTAAACAGCAAACCTAATACCTCGTGGACCGGAATTTTAACCGGTTAGAGCAATGAATCCAAATATCAAAAAAACCAAGGAAAATAAACTTCCCATAATTGAAGCTCAAACCAACCACAAGGCAGGCCGTTTCGTTTGTAACAGTTGTGATAAAAGGTTTAGGAAACCATGTCTCCTGCGACGCCATGAAGTTATGCATTTGACCGTGAAGCCATTTAAGGTAGGAAGTCTATTTTTCATTGTGACCACTCAAGTATTGTATTTCAAGTGATCGCCTGAAAAAAGCGTTTACTATGTAGTTCTATACATATGGCCCATTGAATACTAACGGTATAGACCTTTCATTATACAGTGCTCGGACTGTAATAAACAATTCTCACAAAACGCCTCACTGCAACGTCATTACAAGGAACAACATGATACGGATAAAAAGCGTTTTCAATGCACTAAATGTGCCCTTAGGTAAATCGCAAACAATTATTATTATTTATATGGTGATATCATACACTTGATACTATTTAACAGTTTCAGCCAAAAAAGCAACTTGCAATTGCATGATAAAAAAGTGCATCTTCCACTATCAGAAGGAAAAGCAGTGAACGTGGAAGGCTATGCATGCGAGCAATGTCCATCTGTTTATTGTAACAAACAAAAGCTCAGTAGACACATAAATGCTGTACACAAAAATATAAATAATGACAAACTCAATCCTGTAGAAGCTGAGATGGAGGATGAGTTAGGATTCACCAAAAATGTTTTAGAACAATTAAAAACATTACAAATTGAAATGGAAGCGTATGATATGCCGATTGCTAATGCTGTAGAAATCATAGCAAATCCAAATCAGTTGCCTGATATTGCAGTTGAATCGCTTCCCCAACAGCAAGAACAACGCAAAGGCGAACATTTAATTAATGAAGTGACCTTGAAAAATCACAAAAACGCGCAAACCAGCAAAGCACGCGCTCTATACACGTGCGAATTCTGTAGTAAAGAGTTTCGAAAGTCGTATAATTTCTTAAGGTATGTAAAATAGGCTAAAACTCTACGTTTCTTATCCTTTACTAACAAACAATTACTAAACATTTATTGTTGTAGACATCGGCGAGTGCACACACGACAGAGACCTTATAAATGTGCATTTTGTGAAAGCGGTTTTAGTACGAAAACAAAATTACATGAGCATGAGACGATACATCGCTTAAACGAACATTTCGGCATAATCGCCAAAACTTATCCTTGCGCAGTTTGTTGTCAAGTTTTCAGCTCATTACGCCAACTGGATAAGCACACACGGTTAATATTTATAATTTTATATTTTAGTTGAAAGCTTTTAAGGTACTCAAATTTCTAAATTTTCAATTTCTCACAACAGCATTCATGCTAACACCTTCACGCTTAAGTATGAATGTAAAATATGCGGTGCTACATTCAAAACCAGCACAGCGCTTTCCTCCCACAAGCATGAGGAAGTAGATGAAGACTTGAACTATTTGAAGCAATTGCTTCCAATACCAGTAGACGTGCCTACAACAAATACAATCGAAACAAAGGCTGTTGATTTCGAACTTAAAGCGCACAAAAGTAATGAAGTTGAAGGTGAACAGTCTTTGAACGAGAAACCAAAATGGATGTGTTTTCTCTGTGATAGGTAAAATCAACATAATTTCTAAGATAATTAAAAATTTATCAACTTCTTGATTTCAGAATTTTCTCAAATTCATCTGTGCTAAGAAAACATCAACGAATATATCATAGCAGCAAAAGCCAAGTTTCCACTTCATCGACAATTCATTGTTTTAAATGCGCATATTGTATGCGTTATTTTAAAAACCAAACGCTTTGTAAAGCCCATATGCTAAAACACTTGCAGTGTTTATTGAACACAGATGTAACAAATCCGCAGGGAAATCAAGACTCAAACATAATAAATGGCAAGGTAATTGTAACAGAGCGAGCAACTAATATAATTGCTATTGTCAAAGCTTTCAATGTATCAACTACATATCGAAAACAAGTATGCAGAGAAAGCTTAGCAAATAGTAAATATATGCGAAGCAAATGTAAGGATCAACTGCAACACAAATGTCACTTTTGTTCAAGATTGTTCAAAAAATCATGTGACCTCAAGCGTCATTTACTTATTCATACAGGTGAGCGTTTACATGCCTGTTCTATATGTGATAAGAGCTTCAGTTTAAAAAGGACACTTAGAGAGCATCAGCTGACACATGCATTCGAGCGTGCGAAATGCGTTTGTATTGTTTGTGGTAAAATGTACGCATCTAAGAAATCGTTAAATGTGCATTTAAGATTGCATACATGTAATCAACCATTTAGTTGTGAGCATTGTGTAAGAAAATTTCGCACTTCAGGTCAAAAAATAGCGCATATGAGGGCTGTACATGATGAAATACGAAATACAATTACAAATAATATATAAACGAGAAGTTATTTTGTTTTTTTTTAAATAATTTTAATTTTAAATATATTTTGATTTCAATGTTTATACATAAACATTATGTAAGTAATAGCATGTATTATTTTTCATTACTTCTGAATTGAAATATAACAAAATAATGTATCTCCTTCATACCAAGCTGTTGCAGTCTACTAACTTATTAACTATAAATAGTATTGAATTTGTAGCGCTCATTTAAAATTATGTATACATTTTACAGAATACATGCATTTTAAGCAGACTTATATATGTAAACTAAATCATGTATTCAAATAAATAATTAAATAATCGGTACATAGCATCAATTAAAAAAATTCACTAAATCACTTCTTTAACAAACATACAAAGTTTTTTATATATGAAACCCAGGCGAAAGTCCGTAAGTGAATTGCGCTTCGCGTTCCTGACTGCGTGCTAATTCTCTATGCTTTTGTCGCTTATCTGCTACTATAAAATCGTCAATATCATCACACATTTCAGAATCGCCACGTTTGCGATGCCGCAACGTTGATGACGTATGATGCGTCGCAACGACAGCAGCTTCTTCAGCTTCACTTGCTTGATATTGCATGTAGTGTGGCGTTATGCGATTGATTGACCTTTTCAAAAATATAGCAAAATATTAGTATTCGTTTCATAGTGCAATGCTGTAAGAATATTTACATTTTCAATAAATACGGATCAAAAGGAAAAAATGAGTCTAAAGTTTCTTCTGCTGTCGCTGTATCATTAGCATATACTGTTGCTAATTTTCGGCGTGCATTACGTTCCAAAATTGCATGACAATATGCCAACTGATAGGCGCGTGTAACACCAGCAAAAGCTGTCGCTACAGCGGGAAGGCATACGCGTAATGGATTAAAATTGCATGTAACTATGGCAGATAATTGTAGTGATTGTAGGAACAGTAAACCTGCAAAATTATGAGATGTTTAGATAATATTATTTTTGAATGAAATCAACATACTTTTTCTATCTCCAGTTAAATCACGACTGCGAAATGCGATAACGTAGAAAATAGATTGACACAATGAGAAGAAAACCATATTTGCTTTTAGCGAACCATTTTGACGATATTGATCACAGCGTTGTATGTACTGGTGCGCCCAATTACATAGTTCTTTTAGATAGTTTTGCAGTACGCTAAAAAATAAGAGCAAACAACATTTACATAAATGTATTTTAAGAAGAAAATCTATAAAATCCACTTACGTTAGCGACACAAATTTTGAACGCGCCAAAAAACTAGCCATGTAACCAACAGCAGCTTGTCGTATAACCACAGAGACATTTGGATTTTGTAATTTATCCCACAGTGAGGATAAGAAAGCTTCTGCGAGGGTACTCTACACGAGGTAATATAAAAATTAATATATTTTATGTACAGGATTGTGAGATTAAAATATAGATAAATCTAAGAAGGTAAATAGAGAAAATAGGCGGAGACAGGAAGCGTGGATAAAGGGATTGATTGAAGACTGTCCATATCCACCCGGAAATTTTCATTGTATTAAACTTGCCGGTTGAATAATTTTTTCTACTTCGTCCGGAAGATTTATTTTAAAGTAATTTTTCTTCCTGTGTTTGATGTTTTACTTTAACTTTAGTTTAGAAAAATAACAAACAACTCACCTTAAAACTACAATAATAAAATATCAAAAACTGCACATGGTGTGTATTGTGCGAAGGCAATAGCACATTATCGAAGGCCGAAAGCAGGACTTTCCAAAAGTTGTGCAGTTGTAAATTTTGCTCTGCATTGCCGTTGATATTTGGATTTTTTGTATTTAAAAACGTGTACATTTTCTCCATACAAGTATCAAGCGTATGAGCAATTACATGTTTCATGGGCGGTATATCATAGTCTGTTGATGCTGAAAAAGCGAAGATATTTGAGTCTGTCAAATTTTTTAGTCTCTTTTAATATTAAACCTTTTTGGCAGTCATCCATTTCAAAAATGTCTGCGTCTTCATTCTCTTCTTCCAATTCCTCATCTTCATCATCATAATCTAATTCCTCGATTTCACTGCGTGGTGCATTAACATCCAGTATAACTAATCTACATGTTTGACAATAGTTAAGTATTTTTGTGTGTATTTTAATACATTTTTATCTCAACTTACTTTTTTACAATCAACTGCACAATGAAATCCGTAAATATTGGTTTATATTCCGTTACCCACAATATATTATGTATATAACCGGCGATAACATGTGGTTCTTTCTTAAAATATGGAAATTTATGTTCTATAGCTTCCAGCACAATCTCAAAAGACATTGGTATTGCGGTTAGAATACGATTCATCAAGTTATGTATAGCCTCGAGTTTTGCTTCAATGTCATCAGTTGGTATACCATTTTGCCATAGTGGTGCATCTATATCGGCTGGTATCCACAGCGAAATCAGCTTGGGTATACCAAATTGTACATATTTATTATGCGCAACCATAATATCAATATAGAATTCTGTAAAAGCCTGTACGGCTTTCGACCCACGGCTAGTCCACGACAGTGATGTTAATGCCTCAACTAGATTTGTAAATTTGGGTGTAAGTTCATTTATTAATTTGTGAGCACTGGACATGGCGGTTAAAAACTGATCGTCCTGAAAATAAATGAAAAGGAACAACTTATTTAAATTTATACGAAAAAATAGAACGATATTCAGAGAATTTTTTAAGTAACTTGTTCCGTGAGAAGCTATGTTACAACTTTCAGAGACTTCGATAGCAGACAAAAGGGAAAGGGTCTTAGAATCATACTACCGTCTAAACGCCTGTAGAAATCGGCGATTAAAACACACAGATGTAAAAGTACGGGAAGCCAATATTCCGTTGCATAGGGTTTCAGGCTTGTACCAGTAGCAAAGAGGATAGAACTAAAACCTCAGCGGGCTAGGGGGCTTACATAATACCCGCGGTAGTTATGCCTGTCGTAAGAGGCGACTAAAATACCAAATTGATTCAAGGGGTTGTGTAGCGCAACCCTTTCAAGGGGTTGCCAGCGCAATATATAGCTTCTCCAACCCAATTGTCAACCTCAATCCTGTTTCATTAACATCCGAGGCTCTGGCGACCCCGAGGGCGGGATGGCCTAGAAGGTTTTATGTGGTCATACCAAATCGTTCCCGAGATGGTCAGGCTAGTGCCTTTATGTTGCTTGTTACCGGAGCGTACCGGGTCAGCATACAGCAAAGGAACATCAACATCGATAACACTCCCCAAGGCCTACGGGGAGTATCCTTATCGCTACAACAACAATAGGATAGAAATAATGAGACGCCAGTTCGTACTTTTTGCGATATTAATGTACCACTTGGGTGGTAATTTTGATTTGCTTCTACACATTTTCATGGTGTTTTTGATTGTTTTAAGGGATTGTATAAATTGAACAATTCATTATTTATTATTATTAATGTTAAATTTATATAACCCATTCTATTCCTGACTAGCACTGTAAAATAATTTGTCAAATTGTTGTGCTAGGAACAAATTCCTAAATAAAATACAACAGATAAGAAGGCTCAGGAGCAGGTTTCGGTTGGATGAATTACGGGGCAATCACAACGCCAATCAGTTTGCTAGTACGGTGCTGCATATATATTAGGTACAGAAAAAGACCTTGCTTAAGGGAAACGTAAACAGCCCATACATTGATCACTGGATTATTTTCAAGTTTCTATAACAAAGCGGGCTTCCTATAAACCTATTATAGCTGATTATTACGCATATTACTAACAATACTTACACTCAAATCCGTTTCTTTTAAAAATGCTATGTATTCATTAAGTGGCTGGTAGTTATTATCATCATTTGCAGATTCAAGTAATTCCTTCAATCCCTTTTGCTGTGGCATCTCAAAGCGTACCTTATTAATGGCTAAGTTTTTAGCGCGTTCACGTTCGGTTGGCGTATAAGCCTTGAGTATGGACGAAAGACCCGTCTTGGCGCTATACACTGACGCCATTATTGCACAATTTTAATGATTTTTATATATACTAAAAATATAACCAAGAAATTTCTAAAATATCTCAGTTATTCTGATGATAGGTTATCTCAAATTACAACATGTGCAGTTCGCCCCTTAGCGATAAATATTCGCAGGTGTGGTGAATCTTTTCGATGGGGCAGCAAATTATGAAATGTTTTTTTACTCCCGCGTTTTACTTGAATTACTTTCCCTTTATTAAACTTTGTCGATTTTGTTGTTTTTAAGTTTCCTAACATGCCTTTTGCAAGAAAATTAATACAAAAACCAAATTAAATGGTCTGCGCCGCAATTGAAAAAATTTGCAGAAGTATCGGCCATAGTGTACCTATACCAAGTGTGTTCACTAAGCGTTAAACGTCAAAACTACAAACAGCCTCGCTCACCTGATGGAAATCTCAGGTCTAGAGTCGCATTTTTGGTCTCAACGACAACATTTTGATTACCAATCGTATCGAATTTTTCAATTTTTCAATCATTCGGCGCACTCGGTAATGGTATCCATTTTGAATTCGCTGTCATTCCGAATCCAGCGAGTGCCTGTCAGAATGCTTGACAGATAAGTCAACACACTTGTACTTGTACACAATGGTATCGGCAGAATATGTATAAGCACGTTGCCATTGTAAATTTTACCAAGTAGCGCAACTAACAGCTGATCGGTGAAAATTCGCACATTCACACGCACAGTTCTCGACTCAGTTTCAAAACAAAACTTTAGATTATTTAATTCAAATTTTCAAGTGAGATAATACTTACAAATTTATGTATACAGAATATATATGGCATTTTTGTTGTTATTAAAACAATATTTTTATTTATATTAAAGCTTTTATCATTTTTTTTTAACTTTGAAAAATCTCCGAACACCATTCCTTCATTATATGACATTCGACTGCCTAGTCCACTGCCTTCCACTCTATTCGCAACATAACCTCTACTTAAGCTGCCAAACTATATATATATAAACAATGCACGTTGCTTTTGACGAAATTTTGTAAACGTCAGCTTTTGACGTTTCTTATTTTACAATGCTGTCATTCAAGGCGAATCTATACCAGGTTGTGGCAAAGCGAATTCAACCAATTCGCCGTGCAGAAGAATGTCAAGCCAAAAGAAAATTTTCATTGATTTCGATTAACTGACATATTGTTGTACCAAGCCGTTGTATGGAAAATTTTCAAGAAGCAAGCAGCTGTTCGGATAACACCACCTTACTGAATTCGCCTTGAATGTCAAGTCAAAAGAAAATTTTCATTGATTTCGATTAACTGACATATTGTTGTACCAAGCCGTTGTATGGAAAATTTTCAAGAAGCAATCAGCTTTTCGGATAACACCACCTTACTGAATTCGCCTTGAATGTCAAGTCAAAAGAAAATTTTCATAGATTTCGATTAACTGACATTTTGTTGTACAATGCTTTGTATGGAAAATTATCAAGAAGAAATCGCCTTGTTTGAGAGTTGAACCAGAAATGTTAAAGGAAACAGAGGTGCATAGCGCGCACCAGTTTTATATACGAGGGGGCACGTGAAAAGGTCAAGTCTAAGTGGCCACCCTAATATAAACACACCCAAGTCATATTCTGTCAAAAATGTCTCATGCACATATAACTTGTATGAGAGCAACCGAAATTGAATTTACTGCGTGAAAACCTAACTCGATTTCCAATTTTTGTTCTGCGTGATATTTAGATTTGACGTTTACTGCCAGCTGACGGTTCGGGCAAAAAACGCCGGTTGTTTGCGTGCGCTAAAAAACCCAATGCGGTTATATTAGGTTGGCTTCGAACGAATGACAATTTATCGTTTTTCATAGAAATGGATAGCCTACCATCATTAGAATGCAGCTGTCAACTACACCGAGTTACCGTTATGTCGTTGTATCGAATTAATTTTGCTAGAAGTGAGTAAGTGAAATGTGATTGCTTTTTTTGTTAATAACCAAAACAATTTTACTAAACAAGTTTGCTTTTTTATCGCCAACGACCTTTTTTGTCTTTAGTGCTCGCTGTCTGTGTTTTTGTTCTAGAATTTGATAGAACAGTTGAAATGGAAGTTTATGTAACGCTATAACTAACGGGAGGAAAATAAGTATTCAGTATATTTAAAAATTTTTGATCAACAAGTAGTTGGAACGGTGCTCGACTCCAACAACTCAAATTAATCTAACTATTCTGTTATATAATATATAATTTTTGCCTAATTGTTGTGCTGGGATGAATTGCCTAATAAATACAATACAATTCTGTTAGTGTTCGCTTGAGAGGGCCGGCTTTTGTGTTTGGTTTCTAAAGAAATTAATGTTTAATATTTGTATTAAAATATGATGAAGTGGTTAACAATATAAATGGGAACTAGGTTTTAAGAATGCTACAACACTGAAAATATTTCTTGGCGCTGTTAACTGGTAAGTGAATTTTACAGATTCAGTGTTTTTTTTTACCTATGTATGTGATTCTTGTTCTTTATCAACTGGCAATGCACCCTAACTAGTTTCGGTTAGCGTCGGTCATATTATCACTTAGCTAAATATTTCTACGGGCTCTTGGGTTCATAACTTCATAACGATAATACTAAGCCTAGTAAAGCACTGAAAGTAGTCTATGGGTTGTTGTAGCAGTTAGTAGTCTATGGGTTAAATGAGGGAGCATCTGCAACGCGTTATACAGGAAAAGGATTTGAATATTGACAAAGTCAGAGTTGTTGTTGATGTTGTAGCAATACTCCCCCCACCTAATAGCCGCGACCGATCACAAATTGTCATCAATATCCTCTAACGGGAGTCCAAGGAAACTTGCCGTTTCAACAGGGGTGGACCATAAGGAAAGGGGTGTTAGAGGCGTTGGTTCCACATTACAATTGAAGAGATGGTTGGTGCCATGTGGGGACACATTGCAAGCGGGGCATACATTTTGTATGTCGGGGTTGATTCTGGATAGGTAAGAGTTTAACCTGTTACAGTATCCAGAACGAAGTTGAGCAAGAGTGACACGCGTTTCCCTGGGGAGTATGCGTTCCTCTTCCGCAAGTTTTTGATAATTTTCGTTAAGTACTGGATTCACCGGGCAATTCCCGGCATAAAGGTCCGACGCCTGTTTATGGAGTTCACCAAAGACCTGCTTGTGTTTTTTCACTTCATACGGCTGGGTTCTCAGGTGCCGTATTTCCTCAAAATGCTTACGGAGATGACTCCTTAAGCCCCTAGGCGATGCTGGTTCATCAATCAGATGTCTGTTGGGATGCCCAGGTTTCTGGGTAGTCAACAGGAACTGTTTGGTCAGCATCTCATTTCTCTCCCTGATGGGGAGTATTCTCGCCTCATTATGCAGATGGTGTTCTGGGGACATAAGAAGACAGCCCGTGGCGATTCTGAGAGCAGTATTTTGGCAGGCCTGTAGTTTCTTCCAGTGGGTGATTTTTAGGCTTGGCGACCATATGGGTGACGCGTAGCACGTAATCGGCTGGCTAATTGCTTTGTATGTAGTCATGAGCGTTTCTTTATCTTTTCCCCAAGTACTGCCAGCGAGGGATTTGAGGATTTTGTTACGGCTCTGAATTCTCGGAACAATTGCGGCTGCGCGCTCACCAAAATGTAGATCCTGATCAAACGTCACACCCAAGATTTTGGGGTGTCGGACAGTCGGTAGCGTAGTGCCATCGACGTGGATGTTCAAAATGGTCGACATTTGGGGCGTCCATGTTGTAAATAAGGTCACGGAAGATTTAGTCGGTGATAATGCCAGGTTTCGCGAGGCGAAAAAACTGGAGAGATCAGGGATGTAGCCGTTTATTTTATTGCATAGCTCATCGAACTTTGGGCCTGGGCCTGTGGCCATTATTCTGCAGTCATCGGCGTAGGAAACGATTGTGACTCCTTCCGGTGGTGAAGGTAGCTTAGATATGTAGAAATTAAACAAAAGTGGGGATAGGACACCACCCTGTGGCACCCCTTGTTTAATTCTCTATGCATTTGTTGTTTCGTTTCTAAATTGCACCGATACCTGCTCCACCTTTTAAGACATGGGGGAAGGGTAGACCCTTCCAGGTCCTGCAGTAACGAGCCATGGTTGACCGTATCAAAAGCTTTTGATAGGTCTAGCGCTACGAGTACTGTTCTATGGTGGGGGTATTGATTTAAACCGCAATTTATCTGGGTGCTAATGGCATTTAGCGCGGTGGTAGTGCTATGGAGTTTTCTGAAGCCATGCTGATGAGGGGCTAGCTGCAAATTTGCTTGGAAATAAGGGAGCAAAATGGCTTCAAGCGTCTTTGCCACTGGCGATAGGAGAGATATCGGACGATACGACTCACCTATGTTAGCTGGTTTCCCAGGCTTTAGTAGCGGGACCACCTTGGCCATTTTCCATTTCTCAGGTATGACAAAGGTGGAAAGAGAGAGATTGAAGACATGTGCTAAATGTTTGAAACCCTCTTTCCCTAGGCTTTTAAGCATCAGCATGGCTATGCCGTCTGGGCCCACTGCTTTGGATGGTTTAGCACGACCAATGGCGTCCTCAACCTCTTTAGCGGTGATGGTGATTGGTGACGCGCTGAATTTGTGTTTATGTGCGGCTATTGGCTCTCCGTCTATCTTTGTCGACCGTAGGATGCATTATATATTGTCGGCAGAAAGCGCTCGCGCATTTTTTCGCGTCCGACAGCACTTTGTCGCCAAAGGATGGAAACTTTGTCTTTGTGCTTAGTCGGATTCGATAGGGACTTTACGGTGGACCAAAGTTTACCCACACCGGTAGAGAGGTTACAACCTCTTAGGTGCTCCTCCCATTTCGCCCGCTTGTGTCCATCTACAAGCAATCTGATGCGTTGGCTTATATCCCTTATTTGGGGGTCGCCTGGGTCAAGCTGTCTTATAAGGTCACGTTCTCTCGCTAAGTTAGCGGCCTCCGCCGGGAAGTGGGGCCGGATTTCGGGAATTCTCCCGGCGGGAATGAATGTGCCGAGGCGGATTTAATGACCTTACGGAAGGCACGCTCCCCTTGGCGGGCATCAGTCGGGATAGGGAGGGCAGCTAGGCGGCTGTCTGTAAAGGATTTATATTCTTCCCACTTTCCTTTTTTGAAGTTTATGAAAGTGCGTTTTTCAGTGACGATGAAGTCGGCGTTACGCTCAAGCGAAATAAGTATGGGCAGGTGGTCGGATGCCAATGTTACCATCGGCTGCCAGTGTACGCAGTTTACGAGTTCTGCGCTCACGATTGAGATATCTGGCGAGCTGTGACAGCTTCCTACCATACGTGGGGGGGCGTCTCCGTTTATTGTGCAGAACGTCGTTTCTTCTATTTGATCCGCCAACATCTCACCCCTACTGTCCGCCCGCAAGTTTGAATGCCATAGATCATGATGGGCATTGAAATCGCCTAAGATAATGCGATTGTTGCCAGTGAGTAAGGCCCTGATATTAGGGCGGTATCCACTGGGGCAACAGGTGGCAGGAGGGATGTAGATGTTGATGATGCCTGACCGGACAGATAGGCCTTGACGTTCTAAGACATTGTCCCTACGGTCGATGCCAGGATCAAATATACAATATTGCACAGAGTGGTGTATGATAAACGCGAGACCGCCTCCATTTCCGCTCTCGCGGTCTTTCCTATGGACGTTATACCCAGAGCAGGTCTGCAATGCAGATCTTGCTGTGAGTTTAGTCTCTTGAATCGCAGCAATGCGGATGTTGTGCCGCTTCATGAAATCGACTATCTCCGTAATCTTCTCAGTTAGTCCATTACAGTTTAACTGCAGAATTCTGAAGTGCATAAGGGGAGACGTCGCCACTCTGGGGGTAAGTGACGGGTGACTACGCCTGGGTTGGGGAAGGCCAGGACGCAATTGCTGTTGTGGCCCTAGGACTGGGCGTCCTTGTACAAGCATTGGGGTACCCGGATGATTTGGGTTTGCGACCTGGAAACATGGCGCGATGAAACCCGTCGGGGGGTTGCCGTCGCGGAGACCAGAACCCAAGGCAGGAGCTGCATTGGGTGGATGTCGCAAACATATATATTCTGTGCTGGCAAACGGTGCAAACGGAGGTAAGGACTAAGAGTCTGTTTCCCTGACCTACACGATTGCTGCCGGAAAAGAGAGAGGCGGGGGCAGGGGCTGTGCTCAGCATTGCTTCCGACTCTACTCCGAAGATTGTAGTTATGAGTGGTAGCAGCTGCTTGAGTTGTTGGCGCCGTGGGCGCGAGCAGCAGCGGGTACTTGTTGTGGCTTGCTGAGCAGCGGGGCTGCTGGAAGGTAGCGCTTAGACGTAGACTACGGGACGCCCTTGGGCGTGAACAGCAAGGAGCCACAAAAGATTTATAAAAGTTACGTGGACGTCGGGTTTTGGGATCAAGCACAGAACAACCTGTCCGATGCAACCATCCCTTGCACGAGACACACTGAACAGAGTATGACCGTCCTAAGAAGATTCTTTTCCGGCAGATGCAGCAAAACCATTTCTCAGGACCGGGGTCAGAGACGGACCCGGATTGGATTCGATGCCTTCCCGGAGTCACACTGAAATGACAGTCCTTGGTCGGGAAAAATCCTGAGTCGCTCCGGTACATAGAACCGACTGCCTTGGGAAGCGACAAAGTTAGAGTCGTCCTTGCCTGCACCGGTGCTCTAAAAGAACGTATCGCATAGCACTTATTTAGTGATACTGGCCAAAGGTGGAAAAGGTTTAGTCCTGGAGGGTATGCAGAATAATAAAAGATGTCACTCAGCCGTTCCTTAGATACATTGTATGTGATTAACTCATTTAGTCAACGCTTGAAAATACTCTCTGTGTAATACCCACAGGAAATGGCTTAGTAGCAAATGTTCTACTATATGGGGCTTTACTTCATAGTTTAAACTGAAAAAGATTGGCGTTCGAGAAGAAACACACTACCACTTGTAGAAGAAGAAAACACACTACCACACTTGCGGAAGAGGAACGCACACTCCCTAGGGAAACGCGAATCACTCGAGCTCAACTTCAATCTGGATACTGTAACAGGTTAAACTCTTACCTATCCAGAATCAACCCCGACACAAAATGAATGCCCTGCTTGCAATGTGTCCCCCACATGACACCAACCATCTCTTTAATTGTAATGTGGAACCAACGTCTCTAACACTCCTCTCATTATGATCCACCCCTGTTGAAATAGCAAGTTTCCTTGGACTCCCGTTAGAGGAAATTGATGACAATTTGTGATCGGTCGCACTTATTGGATGAGGCGAAGCATTGCTACAGCAACAACAACAACAACAACAACACAACTAGTCACCCTGGCCCAACTTCGTTCTGGATACTGTAACAGGTTTAACTCTTAATGCATGTCCTGCATGCGATGTGTCCCCACATGACACCAACCATCTTTTCAATTGTAATGTGGAACCTACGCCTCTAAACCCATCTTCTGTGGTCCGCCCTTTTGAAACTGCCAGTTTCCTCGGACTCCCGTTAGAGTACTTTGAGGACAATTTGTGAGTGGTCGTGCCCATTGAATGGGGCGAAGAGCTGTTAACACAACAATAGATTTGAGGATTTTAGGTACAACTGCGGATGCATGCTCTATCTTCTAGCGAAATGTGTTAAGGGGAGCTTCTACTTCGATTGCGAAATATTGCTGATGATTATTAACCTTCTGGGAGTAATGTTAGTGTTTCAAGAAAATATTTTGGAGGATTCCCTCAAAATCCAAACTCGTTTCGTGCAATAACTACTGGACTAACGATACTCTACGAAAAATTTTAGACCTGGCAAATGAGATATAGGGCACAATGGAAAAGGAGCTACAGCAGGGTCAATCAATTATGTTGATCAAGGTTAGCATATTTAACCTTGTAGCAGCCCTTCACTAGAGCCATTCGCAGAATAGGTGTAATATCACATAACTTCGAAGCCAAACTCTATAATTTTTAGTGAGGAAAAAAATGTAATTTTAACAGTTCTTAGCACATCAAATTATCGCTACCATTCAGTGAAGTTCTTACAATTGAACAAATAGTTGGTGTGTCATAGAACACATCACAAGAAGGAAATAAAGGTCGCCTTAGTGATTCTTGATGAGAAAAATGTGGCTCTCTGGGGGTACTCTTATACTGTTAATCCCTACTGAGTACTTTCATTTTCAGCTTTGTTGTACGAGTCCAAATCCCATTGCAGTGCTTAAGGAAATGTTTATTAGCCTGCGTGGTGCATCAAGAAGTCATCTGTTAGGGTGGCCCATTTGTGATTGCTAGCATAACATGATAAGCATGGTATGAACTGCCAGCAATTAATCTGGGTGGTCGGCAGGTATCGGTGCAATTTAGAAACGAAATATCAAATGCATAGAGAATTAAACAAGGGGTGCCACAGGGTGGTGTCCTATCCCCACTTTTGTTTAATTTCTACATACCTAAGCTACCTTCACCACCGGAAGGAGTCACAATCGTTTCCTACGCCGATGACTGCACAATAATGGCCACAGGCCCAGGCCCAAAGATCGATGAGCTATGCAATAAAATAAACGGCTACCTCCCTGATCTCTCCAGTTTTTTCGGCTCGCGAACCTGGCATTATCACCGACTAAATCTTCCGCGACCTTATTCATATGGACGTCCCAAATGTCGACCATTTTGAACATCCACGTCGATGGCACTACGCTACCGACTGTCCTACACCCCAAAATCTTGGGTGTGACGTTTGATTAGGATCTACATTTTGGTGAGCACGCAGCCGCAATTGTTCCGAGAATTCAGAGCCGTAACAAAATCCTCAAATCCCTCGCTGGCAGTACCTGGGGAAAAGATAAAGAAACGCTCATGACTACATACAAAGCAATTAGCCAGCCAATTACGTGCTACGCGTCACCCATATGGTCGCCAAGCCTAAAAATAACCCACTGGAAGAAGCTACAGGCTTGCCAAAATACTGATCTCAGAATTGCCACGGGCTGTCTTCTTATGTCCCCAAAACACTATCTGCATAATGAGGCGAGAATACTCCCCATCAGGGAGAGAAATGAAAGCAGAGCCTTGGTGAACTCCATATACGGGCGTCGGACCTTTATGCCGGGAATTGCCCGGTGAATCCAATACTTAAAGAAAGTATCCAAAACTCACGGAAGAGGAACGCATATTCCCCAGGCAAACGCGTGTCACTCTTGCTCAACTTCGTTCTGGATACTGTAACAGGTTAAACTCTTACCTATCCAGATTCAACCCCGACATACAAAATGTATGCCCCGCTTGCAATGTGTCCCCACATGACACCAACCATCTATTTAATTGTAATGTGGAACCAACGCCTCTAACACCCCTTTCCTTATGGTCCACCCCTGTTGAAACGGCAAGTTTCTTTGGACTCCCGTTAGAGGATATTGATGACAAATTGTGATCGGTCGCGGTTGTTAGCTGGGGCGAAGCATTGCTACAACAACAACACCAACAACAACAACAATCTTTCAATGGAACTGTCATATCAACCGCTATGGTTCCATGAAACCAAAACGATCGCTGTAAAAGAAGGAAACAAAAATTGTTTCCTTAAATAGTATCGATTCTATTTATTTTTACATATTTTCTTAAATAAAATCCCCATCTAAAACCATAAACACTCCTCTTAGGCAATGAATTCATATGGAATTGGTGCCAATAGAATCGGTTCCTCAATCTTTTTAACAAAGTGCGCTTTCTTTGGTGGCGCTGGCTGACGTTTCAAATTCACATAAACACCCTTTGCCTTGGCTTCCTTCAATTTCAACTCGTTCTCCTTGACGCGACGCAAAAAATCCTCACGACACTTTGAGTGATGAACATGTTCAATACGTACATTGATACGTTTTTGGTAGAATTTTACCGCGTACACGTTTGTTTACAATAACACCAACAGCGTGTGGAGTAACATTGTATACACGACCAGTTTTGCCGTGATATGCCTTGTAGGGCATGCCCTTTTGTACAGCACCATGACCTTTAATATCTACAATATCGCCGTTTTTGAAAACACGCATGTATGTGGATAGCGGGATGGTTCCATGCTTGCGGAAGGGGCGCGAGAACATGTCTCGGGTGCCGCGACGATAACCCTTTGAGTTAGTCATATTGTCGGTTTCCTGTAAAATACGCAATTCATTGTGTGAGCATATTAAATGTGTTTATGTACATTTGTGCAATATTTTCAATTGTAAATTTGTTGAAATAGAGCACTTTTTCACGAAAAATTCACCAACCTTTGGAAAATAATGGCCACGCGGTCCAAGATGAAGTAGAAAAAGAAAGTGTTGCCAGCCGAAATAGATGTCAAATCTGACAGTTCGAATTTTTGACATATTCGAGTAACATTGGGTGTGTTCGGTAACAGACCAATCTATATATTTTTTTTAATTGATTGATTTATTTATTCAGTAATAATAGCCGAGTTTTTTTGTTAACGTTTGCGCGTGAAAAAAAACGCCTATCCTCGCTTAGATAATGCTTAGGAGACCCATCTAGCGGCAGTGGTTAAATAACTAGCTACAGCCACAGGGTGTACCGAAAAGCGGAGACACAATCCTCTGATGGCCATAGAGTATAACATATACAGCTCAATTCTAAACGAAAATTCCGTGCGAGTTTTTTCCCTTCTCCCATGCCTCGTATTCTAAATAAAAATTCTTTGAGTTTTTTCACTTCTCCCTTTGCTCCTATTCTGAACAATGTTCGAAAAAGCGGAAACCGGTTATGGGAGAAAAGTAGGTATTATGAATGTGAGGGAGAGGGAGATTTCTCTGCCATTTCATAGAAGTTTTTTCACTTGTTAAATTAAAGGGAATGCATCAAAATAGTTAAAGGAAATTGGTTCTTTTAAGAAAGAACACTTATTTGTACAAATTTGTGCTAAAATATGTATTTACATTCTACCACAATATTCTCACTGTTAATACAACAACAACCACAATATTCTTTATTTTAAGTCGAAAAGTATATCATAAGCAACGGAAGAGCTCTTTGTATATTTGATGCAGCCATCCAGAAATTGCGCAAGGATTTTTAAGAAGGCTTAACTAGGTTTTGGCATATGATGAAAGACTAATTCAACTCGACTTGGCCACCAGAAAATAGTTTTGCTGAATGAAAGCAGGCAACTACGGCGGATTTGTGTTATCCGCCGTCTTCTTCTTCTTATGCTCCTCAGTTGATGTTGCTGTGGCAATTCGTTACTCATTTCAATGAATACCACATGAAATGCAATACTATGCCTTGTTTATAATCAGCCCTATTCTGCATTTCGACTTGGATTGGAATTCTTTCGATTTGGCAATTTTGGTATTCTGTGTTCCAATCTCTTTCGATCCAACTTCGAATCGTTCGATTTTGCGTATTCTGCATTTCGATCGTAGTTCCGTTTTTCTAAGTTGCAAATTAGTTGGCGGAAAAATATTTTCTTTTTAGTTTTTTATTAATTTATAACAGAATTTTAACAAAAATGTAAGTAAAACTTGTTAAGAAACGTAGAAAGCTTGATGATGATTGTTTTTTATGTTTCCAGGTCAAAAACAACATATCGATGTCGAAGTCCTTGGACGTATTTGCCCCGGAAAATTATCTAACACATACTTGAAAGCATCCTTGTTAAGTCAAAAGTTTTTTTGAACCTAAATAAGAAAATAAGTCATTAAACTTTACCACTTTTAAGTTCAATTTCTTACAATTCGTCACTCATCTCAAATGGATTACGCAAATCTCGCAATATTTGCCTTTCCATTCTCGCCTGGCAATTTTCGTATGCGTTGTTTTCCAACTCTATAAATAATGCCGCGGCTATTGATTCCATTATAATAGACATCTATAATTTGTGTCTGTTCGTTGGGTCCAGTTATATGCCAAAGCAAGCTGTCGGCGTAGAGGAAGGTGAAGTGAAAACGTAAACAATCCTTGCGGAAAGAATAAATAAACCTTTATAAAGTACTTTAGTCTAGTGCAATGAAATTAGCATCCATAAAATTCACAAAATGTCAACTATATTCGTGCAGGAATCCGTTTTAACAAAACTTGGTGGCCATGGCAGGGAATTGGTCAAAAGAACGACAAAAACACACTTACAATTATGAAAGCACTTCACTCAAAAAAATATAACACTGCGGCAATATATTCTTTAGCTTTTTTTTGTACAAAATGGCGTGGATAATAAAATATAAACGTTTTTCAGTGTTTTTTACAAATTTTCTTTATTTTATTTTGTTCCAATGTTCACACATACCGTACGAACAGCCGATTTCGAAAAATCATTTGCTCTTCCTCTTCTCTTTACGATTCCGTCGTAATGCAGAATACCAAACTTCGATTAAAGCGGAGCGTAGAACGGGAACGTAATCGAAATGCAGAATAGGGGTGATTTTATTGCTTAATTTCAAACAAATTCGCAACAATAAATAAACTTTTCTATTTTTAAACAAAATAAGAAATGCGCAACGAAATTTCAATTGACAGAACAGCTGACTTCGAAAATTCGAAATTCCTATTCCCCAATTATTCTTCTCCTTAGGAGAAAAGAATTGGAGGAATTTTTCCGCGGGAATAAAAAAATCCGCGAGAACAAAATTCCGCGAGAATATTTAGAATGGTGTGATAGCTAAATCAGTTGCGATGAATTGTGGACACACATAGAATACATAGAATTAGTGTAGAGGGTGAAACAAAAACACATATTTCAGTTACACCTGAGTATAATGCGTATTGAAATTTACACCCCTATTATGAGTTTTTATACGATAGACGATAAACGCTTGCTAGCGTATCGTAAAAAATTAGCTTTCATATTGCGATTTCCACACGCCCGATAGATGTACTATTGTGAATGACAGCAGAGTTTTGTTTACAAATTTTTGTGAATCTATACGAAACAGATAGCAAAACAAAACGTAAATACTAACAATTCATTTATCTTGTACGTGAAAGTGGAAAAAGTTTTTAAAAGCTGTAATAATAAAATGTTTTGTGCAACCTCTGTTACCTTTTATATAAACTCAAATGAACAAATTGAAGAAACTTGCATAGATGCCATAGAAAGAAGAAAATTGAGAGATGCTTCCAATTTTCTTGAAATGAACTCTACACTGTAAGTCCCTGACATACTAAAAGTAAAGAAAAAGTTTAATAAACAAAATTGATGTTAGAGTATGTCTTAACAGAAATAGAAGGCAGTTTGCGCGCCCGTAAAAATAGGTCATCCATCCCAAATATTTTGAAGGTTTGTGCCACTTTAAGGCTTCTTGCCCAGGGTGTTGCAACAGAGTGTTGGGAATGAGGCTTTAGTTGGGTCCTTTAGATTTTGTAATAATTTTATATTTACTTTTATTTAAATAGCTCCCAACGTATCGTGCAAAAATTTATCAACGATGGCTAGCGTAGAAAATTGAACGGTTGATGCGATAGTTAGCGTATGGCAATACCACGATAAACGATAAACGCTAACGATCGGGTTTCACACGCTAGCATTTATTTCATAATATGGTATAACAGATTGCAAGCGTTTATCGTGTATCGTATGAGTTCATATAGGGGTGTTAGTAGTACACATTTTATGCGCAGCAATTTCAGAGGTGTATTTTAAAGTTTGACGCTTAGCAGTCCATATAAGTTTAAGCGGATAGACGTTTACGTGTAAAAAAAACACGGCTAATATTACCGTAATTAAAATATTAAATACTGGATATATTTCATTTTAAATTAGTGATAACTATTTTCGTTTTTTATGTTCGATGCCATTGAATTAAATAAGTTTAGTCCTTTGTAGAATAAGCTAGTTTGGGCCGCTGAAGTTGTGTGGCGCTGGAGTCTGAAATTGTTCACGTTCCTTAGGTTGTACGGTTGTACGGTTGGACTTCGCCAACGTATATAATTTTCTCTTGTATGCATTTTGCGGTTTGCCCCGTTTTGGCTTTGTAAATAAACGCTAGGGTATTGATGCTTAACCACCGAAGTGCAGCATAAAATTCACAGGCGTGTATTTATTGTATCTTAGCAAGCATCGCATAGCTTTATTCTGTAATTTTTGTAACCTACAATATGGCTGTTCAGTATGAACCTTATTGGCTCCCTCGACAAAAAATATAAGAGAAAATCCAAGAAAAAATACATAGCAAAATAAAGTAGCGTCATATAGGAGCTTTGATTTGGTTTGCCAATTACAGCACCACTATATTTGCAGGAGGCGACTTTCACAGCTATAAATTAACGGGACGGATTTAAACAGACGCTTTGGTTGTGTGGCATTCACTAAGTTCATCTGTCGGGCGAAGTATCGAAAATGTACATAAATGCTTTGGTTGCGTGTGCTACGCTAAACTATAGTTCAAAAAACTAACGACAAATACAAGGAAATACAACCTTTCATTAAAAATCAACGAGCCAGAGTTTGTTTTTCGATAGGTCTTTTTTGGACATTCGGCCGTTTTTTCTTATTTTTTTCAGACAAATGAAAATTTTTTTTAGTTTGAAATTTGTGCAAAAAACACAATAGAATCAGTTTCTTGTGAAAAAAGTGAACCATTAGAGAAAGAAATAAATTGCGCGTGTATTTGCAGTGTTTATTGTTAAAAATGTTAATGTAAAGATAAAAGGTAAACATAAACAAAAACATGACAAACTCGCTATTATGGGGAATAGTGGCCTCGCTTTTCCTGATAGGAAATTTTTTTTGTGTTTTGACGTTCACCGATTAAAGTTTCGTTAGTTTTTTTAGCTTGAAATCCAAGTCAAAATATAAAGTAGTGTCATATATGCTTGTTGAGTTACCAAAGCGTTTTATATAGGCCCCTATTATGAGGCATTATCGATCTTCGGTCTTCGCTGGCTATCGAACATCGAAAATCGAATTTGAAAATTGGTATTATGACAACGCTCATCTCTGTCGAAATGTGCGTGTGTGCTATCTAACTTTCACATCGCAACAGAAATTGTTTTCGGCGCCGGCGCTGTATCAGAATAGAGAAAAAGATTGTTTTTAACAATGTAAGTTTTTGTTGTATTTTGGCCCCTATTTCGAGCATCTTCGATCTTCGTTGGCTATCGAACATCGAAATCGAATTAGAAGTTGCGTATTATGACACACTATCTCTGTCGAAATTTCGTTGTGTACGAATTTTGTAGCGAATAGAAATTTGTTGTCGACGCTGTATCGAATAGAAAAAGAATGTTGTTTAAATGTAAGTTTTTGTATTTATGTTCTAATTTTTACTACCTAGGAGTAGTTTTAAACTATTTGAATTATTTTATCGAGGTCCAAGTCGTGAGTACAAAACAACAGCTTGAAAGACTGGTTTCAATTATGGCAAAAAAATTCCCAACTTATAGCAAAATAACTTGCACAAAGGTTCAGGTGACAAAAAAGTGGGATGATATAACAGTGGAGATGACTGGTTAGGACCACCGTCAAGAACGACGAAAAGTGGATTAAGGTGAACTAAAGAACCACAGAAGTCAATCTGTATACTAAAACTTTATTTTGTCGTCGCAGGTGTGGGCGCGACATGAAGTCAAAAACAAAAACAAAAATGTCGGAGAGAACATAGTGGCAATACCGTTCGCAACTGGTGGTGGGACCAAACAGGTAATATCTTTACGCAGTCAGAAGAGTCTATAACGGGTTTGTATAAGTCTTCAGACCAGGGTAGATCCACCTGGTACAAGAGCATGCCTTAGTACTAATGCGAATGAAGAATGTGAGATATGATTGTGGAGCGATTATATAGTGATAACTTGGAATCGGATGAGAATTTGGAAGTAAGTGGACCAAAAGTGGTGTGCACTGAGTAGGAGGCCACGAAAAGCAAATCGAAAAAGGGCAGACCCCTACAAAACGATAGGCACTCAAACTATGTGCAAGAGCAGACAGCAATCAAAAAAACGTCTAGAAGTTGATGCTGAAAACATGGAAGAGATCAAAAAAAGTGCTCTTGAGACAGAAAATTATGCGAAGAGAACGTATATGCTGGAGTACTATTATAAACGTGATTGATTTTTTTAAGTCTGCAACAGGAAAAGCTGGAGTTGTATATAAAAGCCAAATGAAAAATATAGGCCATCACAAATGTATGCTTTAAGTCTGAACATACCTGATAACATACATATGAACTGGTGATATTTTTCCCTTTATACCAAATTTATAATAAAATGTAAGACTGTATTATGAAAACCTGGGGAACAAGAAAATAAAAAGGAAAATCTTTAGCTCTAAGAACCATAATGATTTTTTATTTCAACAAAATGAAGTATCGACAAACTCGCAATATTTAGTTTCTGATTTCCTCTGCTTCCGAGTTGGTTGTGGATTCAATTTCGGCAATGGGGATGATCATGGTCGTCATCTTCATTAGATAACTCTCTACAGATATTTGTATTGTGCAAAGCCGCCACACGTTTATAATTTGTATTGCTTTTCTCGGTGTGTAGTGAAGGGCCTCTTGCCTGCTTCCACATGTGATTATAAGGCCGACATATTGAACACACAAGAATCATGTGTTGCTCCCGGATATTTGCATTTATGTATCGTCCATATGTCATAGAATGGTCACAAACCTAAAAAATCATGTTGTATATGAAAATGTAACTGATGTATACAACCTGAACTATATCACAAATGGTATACTTACAATCATAGCATTAATGCTGTAGATGTAGAATCCTTTTCTGTTGTAATATAAATCATGGAATTCTTGTGTTGGTGAGTCAAAAATTTAACTGTCTGTGCCATCAATCACAGACAATAATCCGCGGGCATTACTGCTAATATTATAGAAATGCAACTTTGATTGATGTAGCTCAGTCCTCACTCATCATTGACTTTTATCCATCTTTCACAATAAAATTTTCCAAGATCATGCAACACCTCTGTTAGAACCACAGACACATTCGGCTGGCAAGTGCGAAGGCATTTTCGTTTCCAATGCTCAGTTGTAGGATCCCCGAGCACCAAAATCGAGAACTGTTGCCTATTTAGAATATTAGGAATATGCTGGCTCTTGTGCATGCTGAAGCAGTTCATCTGCTATCTGGACAACAAGTCCAGGAACGCTTCTTTGGACAGTCTGAAGTTTTGTGTGAATAATTCTATAAACGAAAACTATTAATTTCAACAATTTAACAACTTATTTGAGAAGCTACACTTACGTGGTGGAATTCATCTGTCATGTATGTGAAGCAATCCCTCACGCGTCTTCTACTCTGGCTAGCTCCAGTAAGCTTTCTCTTCAGCTGACGAATCATCAAACCACAATTCCGTCGTAGTCATACTCTATTTTCATATTGCATTTAATATCTAGTTCGGCTTTTGTCTATTTATTTTATTTTTTATTGACAGCTGAAGCGAATTGTGCTATTGTGAACTTTTGAATTTATCGCAATTCACCATAATGGCTTGCTCTTCATCGACCGTGCGTCATAATACCGAATGAAAATTCGTTCGATCAGCTCTTTCGACCACAGTCGAAGATCGAAAGATGCTCATAATAGGGCCATCATTTTGCCCGTATGCATTTGTGTAAACAGCCTTAGAAGTGAAATTTTTCCATGTTACACGTGTGGCGCTTTATATTTGACTCTAATTTAAATAAATTTTGCTTTCCGTATGTTTCCGCATTGTTGCAGGCTACAAATCTAGTATTCTTATTTCCGCGGAAATATATGCAACTATTACATCTGTAAATACTACAAAGTTTTATTTAACTATTAAATGCAACTCAGCTTGAAGTACTCTTACGTACCAAAAATGCAACTCTAGACCTGAGATTTGCATCAGGTGAGCGAGGCTGTTTGTAGTTTTGACGTTTATCGCTTAGTTGACACACTTGTATAGGTACACTATGTTATTTGTATGCAATATTTTACTTTTGGCAACTCTGCTCGATCGTCCTCGTGTCGTGATCACGGTCGTTAAAAAACGAGCAATGATCGGCTGATGGTGGTCCGCAAACGCATTGCAAAGGAATATTGTTAGAGTACTCCAACATGAAGTAAATGGAACACGTAATCCAACAATTTTTGCAGTGTAATTTTAAAGTAGTAGGAAGGGAAAATGGTTGGTAATATTTTGCTACTTTTTTAGTACTTATTTATTTATTTATTTCTTACACATTGGAAACGGGAACATGATAGAAAAGTGACACGGTTCAGCTATATGGTTGGCTCATCTCTGCAGCAACAACATACCTTTTTCAAAACCAAGAAGAATTAAACAAGGAGTCCATAGGGTTGTGTCCTATCCCCACTTTTGTTTAACTTCTACATATCAAAGCTACCTTCGCCACCAGAAGGAGTTACTATCGTTTCCTACGTCGATTACTGCACAATAATGGCCACAGGCCCAGGCCCACAGATCGAATGAGCTTGCAACAAAAATAAATGTGCTAAACCTTCTACAGTGTTATAATTTGTTGTTAAATTATTAACTTTGATTTTATACTTTGAAATTTTTTAAATATTTTGTTATCGAGTTAAAATATTGATCATATTAAATAAATATTTTCACATTTTTAAAATTCTAAAATAACTGATTTTAAAATTTTCATTTTAAAATAACATTAAAAGTAAAATGACATAAAAATAATTTACAAAATTAATAAAGTATATTTTACAAAGTAGATAACCCTATATATAGGGGCAGTAAATATAGTGCTTATAATTTGTTGTTAAATTATTAACTTTGTATTTTATACTTTGAATTTTAAATATTTTGTTACCGAATTAGTTTTTTGTAAATGAAAATTTTGGTGATATCAAAATGGAAATTTTTCATTAATAATATTTTTATACTTCAAACCTAAAATTAATGGCGCATAATCATAGTCAATATAAAATAGATTTTAAATTTAGTTGCAGCTTTTGACATAATTTTCTGTGAGCTATCTGTCGAAAAGGCTGAAACTAAATTTAAAACCTATTTTATTTTGACCATGATTATGCGCCAATATTTTTAATATTTGTTTAACAACCAAAACCCCCCTGATCTCTCCAGTGTTTTCACCTCACAAAACCTGACATTATCACCGACTAAATCCTCGGCGACCTTATTTACAACATGGACGTTCCAAATGTCGACCATTTTGAACATCCACGTCAATGGCACTACGCTACCGACTGTCTTACACCCCAAAGTCTTGGGTGTGACGTTCGATCAGGATCTACATTTTGGTGAGAATGCAGCCGCAATTGTACCGAAAATACAGAGCCGTTATAAAATCTCAAATCTCTTGCTGGCAGTACTTGGGGAAAAGAAAAAGAAACGCTCATTACCACTTACAAAGCCATTGTCCAGCCGAATGCATGCTATGCGTCCCCGATATGATCGCCAAGCCTAAGGACTACTCACTGGAAGAAGCTACAGGCCTGCCAAAAGACTGCCCTCAGAACCGCCACGGGTTGTCTTGTTATGTCCACAGAACACCATCTACTTACATAATGAGGCGAGAATACTCCCCATCAGGGAGAGAAATGAAATGCTAACCAAACAGTTCCTGTTGAATACCAAGAAACCTGAGCATCCCAACAGACATCTTTGATGAGCCAACACCGCCCAGGGGCTTAAGGAGTCATCTCCGTAAGCATTATGAGGAAATACGGCACCTGAGAACACAGCCGTATGAAGTCAAAAACAGAAGCATAGGTCAGGCTTCGGACGCCTATGTCAGGAATTGCCCGGTGAATCCTGTACTCAAAGAACAATACCCTAAACTTGCAGAAGAGGAACGCACAATCCCTAGGGAAACGCGAGTCATACTAGGTTCAAACACACACCAAATTGGCAATTTATACTATTTGGGCAATTTATTACGCAATTTGTCATATAATAAATTGTAATAATAAATTGCCAATTTAAAAAAATTGCGTAATAAATTGTTTCAAACTGCAAATGCAACATTGTAAAGTGTGTTTATTGAGTATACTTAAACGTCAGTTACGCATGGCTGAACTATATGGTTGGCTCATCTAATCAGCTGGTTTTATGTCTTTCATTTCACTGGAGTACGGATTTCAAAAGAAGATGGCAAAATCAAAATGAAACCAAAACATTGAACACATTTTCTTACAACACACAAAAATTTCAAAGTTTTATGTTTTCATTCCATTTCATTCGCCTGAACAAGTCTGAACAAAGGTATGTTCTTGCTGTAGAGATGAGCCAACCAGCTATCAAATTACTATTGTGTAAGCTAAATCGAGTTGTATGAACAGCACTCAATTCAAATCGAAATTTCCTCAATTTATTTTTCTGTTTGAACATAGTATCACTCTAGCTCAACTTCGATCTGGATTCTGTAACAGCTTAAACTCTTACCTATCCAGAATCAACCCCGACATACAAAATATATGCTCTGCTTGCAATGTATCCCCCACATGACACCAACCATCTCTTCAATTGTAATGTGGAACCAACGCCTCTAACACCTTTCTCATTATGGTCCAACTCTGTTGAAACATCAAGTTTCCTTGGACTCGCGTTAAAGAATATTGATAAGAATTTGGGATCGGTCACACCTATTGAATGGGTGAAGCACTGCTATGACATGAGCCAACCATATAGCTGAGCCATGAGGCTTACTAGAAAATGCATAGTGTAGAGGAAATAAGGCCGGGTTAGCCCGAGGAGAGTCAAGTGGATAGATGGTTCACGCGTCATTGGAACGTAACGTGTATTGTGCCTCGGCCATAATGGCGCAGTAACGCAACGCCATGCAGCGTTGCACAGTGCTAATGACCAGGTTGTTTACAATCTATTTCTGGTACATTATGTTTCTGTTATTTCGTTCTGTGCTGATTTCTTTGTTAATCTGAGGTTGTCACGTTAAATAAAAGTTTTTAATGCATTTAATGAAGTTTGGAGCATTTTACCGTATGTTACCAAGTTTACAAAATCAAAAAATGTTTAAGATGGCACGTCATGCTCAAACACAACATGGTGATGCGACGGTAGACGAAGAAAACATAATACTCCTAAAGAACACAATCTACCCACCTGATCCCTGTGCAGTGATTTGCACGTGGTTTTATAATGTCGATTCAAATTTGGAACCTAGAAGCGGTCATGATTTTTGTACCGCTATAAATCCAGACCCTGCAGTCGAACATGCAGGGAAAAGAAAAGCTGAATGTGGAGTACACGTTGCAACACTAAAGAAAGCAAAACTGGAAACGAAAGCACTGAAAGCGATGCGCCCGGGTTTCTCCGACGACAGATATAACGAGACATCGTACTATTTTGAGAATGGCCTACGCAAGGGTGTACCCTTATTACTTTACATTTACAACGTTTACTAAAGGACGATGGGTGGATGAAAAAATATTAGATGTATTTTCACGCGAATTCCGTGCTCATCCACCTGAACAATATAAACGCAGCATTTTGGCAGGTAGCCTTAAAGTTAATTATGAACAAGTATCAGTGGATTACAAACTAAAGCATAACGATTTGTTATCAAATACTGTACATCGACATGAGGTGCCTGTTACTGACCAATCCATTACTATAGTGCATATGGACGAGGATATAGTTGTTATAAACAAACCGGCTTCAATACCTGTTCATCCATGTGGTAGATATCGACACAATACTATTGTTTTCATTTTGGCAAAAGAATTCAACTTAAAGAATTTACGTACCATACATCGCTTGGATCGACTAACGTCCGGCTTATTACTCTTTGGGCGTACACCTGAAAAAGCACGTATTTTAGAACAACATATACGAAATAGAGAAGTTGAAAAGGAATATATTTGCCGTGTAGAAGGTGATTTCCCGGAAGAAGTCATAGTGTGTGATAAACCAATTGAAGTTATTAGCTATAAAATTGGTGTTTGCAAAGTTTCACCCAAAGGCAAAGAATGTTCGACCACATTCGAAAAAATTGGTTACAATGGAACAACCAGTGTAGTTTTATGCAGACCACTGACGGGAAGAATGCATCAAATTCGTGTGCACTTACAATATTTGGGCTATCCCATTGTAAATGACCCTCTTTACAATCATGAAGTTTTCGGACCACTGAAAGGTCGTGGAGGAGATATTGGCGGACGAACCGATGAAGAGTTGGTAAATGATTTGATACATTTGCACAATGCTGAAAATTGGCTGGGTATTGATGGCGACTTTAATGGCGATGGAACAAATTTACTAAAAGTTTGTAGAACAAGTTCTGCAATTTTATCTGACTCCATCACAATTGAAAACAGATCGATTATTGAGAAATCAGATTATACTGACCATATTGCAGATCAAAATAGTGACCCAAAGCCTATGAAGATAACAGTTGGAACTCAAACTGGGCATGATCCACCTGATACTAAATTCAATAAAAAAAAACAACTATTGATGAGCATTGCTACGAATGCAAAGTACGTTTCAAGGATCCGAAATCAAAGGATTTAATAATGTATTTACATGCTTGGAAATATAGCGGACCCGGTTGGCAATATGAGACACAACAACCAGACTGGGCAAGCACAGATTGGAGGGAACAACTGGAAGAATAAAGAGAAGTATATGCAATTTTTTTTATATAATGCTGCCTTGACATTCGGGATTACTCTACGTACCGTCGAGAGTAAATTTGCACGTTTCAAACTCCTATGGAATTTCGCCCGTGTGAAAATAGCTAGGTTCGTAATTTGCATTAATAACTGGCGAAGTTCAGATGTATTAGTTTCAGCATCAAATAAACGAAGTATGCTTTTTCGGACGCGAATGATGAAACTTGTAAGTTTTGCATGGTAAAGACAAAATTAGCCCAGAGCTGACTTTATTGCAATTACTTTCTGTAATCAACTTTTTTGTCCGAAGAAAATACGTTTATAAAACAATCATAAATAGATTTTCATATTTGCGATTTGAAAGGAATTTATATGGTTTTTTATATGGGTCCGGATAGGAAAGCATCAATGTGCAGAAGAACGTTCTTTTTCTGTCTTCGCAGTTATCCTTAAGGCATGGTTAAGTCAGCGGATGGAAAAAGGAATGAGAAGTTGGGCGGAAATTCGACTCGTGAATTCAACTATGGATGGCTTATCTCTACACAAGACAAGAGAGAAAAATTTCCAGATGCGTTAAGATTCCACTTACTTCCGACTCAAATTCTTGTATACCTAGGTTTAGCGGAAAGTATTCCGTGCAAATAATCACATTTGTTATACTCAGTGTGCTTTTTGCACACAGAGTATATTAACTTTGATTGGATAACGTTTGGTTGTACACGTATAAAGGAATCGAGATAGATATAGACTTCCATATATCAAAATCATCAGTATCGAAGAAAAATTTGATTGAGCGATGTCCGTCCGTCTGTCCGTTAACACGATAACTTGAGTAAATATTGAGATAACTTCACCAAATTTGGTACACGAGGTTATCTGGACCCAGAATAGATTGGTATTGAAAATGAGCGAAGTCGATAACCACGCCCACTTTTTATATATATATCATTTTGGAAAACACAAAAACCTGATTATTTAGTAAATAATACACCTAGAATATTGAAATTTTACGTGTGAACTGATACTGAGACTCTTGATACAAATTTGAAAATTTTTTTAAAATGGGCGTGGCACCGCCCACTTGTGATAAAATGAATTTTACAAATATTATTAATCATAAATCAAAAGTCGTTAAACCTAGCATAACAAAATTCGGCAGAGAGGTTGCCTTCACTATAAGGAATCTATAAATCTTATAAAATAAAGTCGCTAAATGTCATGTATGCACATAACTTCACACAGAATGCTCCGATTTTAAAACTGTTTTTTGCATTTCAAAGCTTAGCTACATGAGATGGTACAGTTAATATGCTTTGATGATATATATTATAGGGGCGTGGCAAATTGCCAAAATGTAGTAAAAAATCATAACATTTTTGTTTACACAGCTATAACTCATAAACGGATGGATGGATTTAAAAAATTCTACTTTTCAGAAAAACTTTGAAATATTTACCTTCGATCTGCATGAAAAAAAAATACTTGATTCCTTTCTTATATCGGCCAAATTGTTTAAACAAAAGTAACATTTTTAACAAAAAATTCGTGTGTGTGATTGTTCGGTGTCAACTGTTCGCGCTAATTGCTTTTGAGTTGGGTATAATGCGACACATACGTACATATGTACATAGCATTCGCTGCGTTATTTAAATTCGGTCGTAGGTTTATAGGCATGTATGCATGTACATATGTATGTATTTTCATATCATATCAGCTTGACATAGGTATGTACATACATATTTATACAACATAAATGGTTAAGAATGCATACATCTATTGAAAAATATTCTTTCGTTAAAAATATTAAAAAATTCCTTAAAATTCTTCAAAAAAGTTTTATTTTTTGGTATTTTTGCATGTATCACTATCACTACATATTATAAAACAAAGTCGCTTTTTCTGTCCCATGTCCCTTTGAATGCTTAAACCTTTAAAACTACGCAACGGATTTTCATGCGCTTTTTTTTAATAGATAGAGTGATTGAAGTTTGTAGGTTGTATAATAACATCCATTAAATAGTGGAGAAATACTGTTATTTTTGAAGTTTCTAATGTGATGTATATATGTACATATATAAGAGAAAGTGGTGTTAGTTACACTATTTATAACTCAAGAACGGATGAACAGATTTGGCTGAAAATTGGTGGAGGGGTAGCTTAGAACCAGGAGACAGACATAGGATACTTTTTATCCCGTTCTGGATAGGGTCTTGAGATCACAGCGTGGACCTGGGTAATCCTGGGATATGTTTGTAAAATGTGGGCATCAAATGGAAGCTGTTTATGGGTACTTTGATACGGGGTATTTTTCGTACCCGTGGGTGACTAGGGTCTCGAGATATAGGCCAAAACGTGGACCAGGGTAACACTAGGATGTGTTTTTACATTATGGGTATCAAATTGAAGCTGTTGATGTGTGCTTTAGTACAGAGTAATTTATACCGCTGGGTGACTAGGGTCTCGAGATATAGGCCAAAACGTGGACCCGGATACCCCTAGAATGTGTGTGTAATATGGATATCAAACGAAAGCTGTTGCTCAGAGCTTTAAAGTAATTTTCATTGTGATATTCAATTTAGTCGCATCAACCTGGCAAAACTGATAAATATGCATGCGAAGCCGAAAAAAAGCATGAATTGATAATACCCACATACCTATTTACATACGTCTTATTCGATTTGTCTGAAATTTGGTATATAAATTTGCCTATATTAGTATTTACGATCCCTTTTTCGGGGAAGTAGACCAGAGACGGGCTGGGAATGCGATTAGGACTAGGATTGGGACTGAGACTGGAACTCGGAATGGGACTAGAACAAAATACATACCACCCTCTGGGACTTGCAATAAGGGATGAAGAAGATTGGGAAAAACTCGAGAGAGGAGAAAAGAGGGAAGGATAAAGAGACTGAGAAAGAGATATAGTGAGACGAAAATAGAGATAGATGAAGCGAAAAAGACGGAGGGAGGAGTGAATAAAATGATTAAGAAGAAGTGAAGAGGGGAGGGACAGAATTAGAGAGAAAAAGCTTATTAAAATGTATGCAGATAGACCAAATTTATGGCAGAGCAACGTCTGACGGGTCTGCTAGTGCTACTATAAATTAACGAAATCGGTTAAGGTCCACGCCCACCTTTATATAAAAGATGTTTAAAAGGGTCGTGCACGAATAAAATAAGCCATATCTTTGCAAAAAGAGGCTTTACATCATGGTATTTCATTTCCCAAGTGGATTTATAACAATAAATAGGAAAAACTTCAAATTAAAAAAAATGGGCGTGGCACCGCCCCTTTTATGACTAATACGCCAATTACACGGCTCAAGTATCCTTGTGCCAATTACCAATTGGCACAAGGATTTGCCCGGTGTGTGCACTGGTTGCGCTATTTGCGCAGAGAACTGCGCTAAAATCAAAACGATTTTGATATTTACGCATGTCTGCAAATATTGCACATGCTTTTTTCTTCGTGTGTGGTGAATCTTACACAGTTTACCTGTGGTTCCTGATAATATAACATCAGTAATTATTGCTTAAAAATGTTAATATCGAAGGCGCAAGGACCATCTCTAGCTTGTAACAGGAATTCACATAAATTCAATAATAAATAATAATTTTTTATACAATTAGAACACATGTTTCATTTGTTGCGCTACTTTAAAAATGAATATTGCGCAGTGTTCTTGAGCCGTGTATGTCAAAATTTTCATTTGCACAAATTTCGTCGTTTTATATTTGCGCATGGTTTTTGTGTCATGTATGGGCCGTATAAGCAATTTTCTATGTTTCGGTAGCCATAACTCGAAGAAAAATTAATGGATCGTAATAAAATTAGGTACACAAATTTTCCCTATAGTAGAAAATATTTCTAGTAAAAATGGACGAGATCGGTTAAAGACCACGGCAACTTAGATATAAAGCAAGTTTAAAAGGGTCGTAGACTAGAATAATAGGGGGACTCATGTAACCGTATAAATGCCTTATAAAGTGTGTAAGCGTATAAGTTTATCTAGTGCGTAAACGAGCTGTCAAATTTTGTATGTAAAATCATTTACACAATTTGTATAAATTTACGCGCACATTTCATTGTGTAAACGCGGTAAACTCAAAGGAATGCAATCTTGCAGACATTACAGCAGGCATTTTCATCAGAAATCTCCAACATCAGCAAGTAAATGCGTTTTAGTTTTGATTTTTCACTTAATCTTGGCATTTTTTAATTTGTATAACAATCAAAAAAAATTTTGTTCGGCAATAATACAGCTGATAAACAATCAAGTTTATCAAGAGTATTACTAGGTGCGTTCATATAACAGCGTGTGTAAATGGATATAATTTTACACCTTATAAGTTTATATGCTTTCATGAGTCCCCCTAATAAGTTATAACTTTGGGGACCCAAA
>JARSSU010047234.1:0-11311 GCA_029619165.1 Eurosta solidaginis
TTTAATACAACAGAAGAGCGAGTACCGCAAATCACACTATGCTATAGAGTGGTAGTTGTATTGTGACACAAACAGCGAGGGCTCATTTAATTCAAAATTTGTCTACAATGTTTTGAGTAGAGAGGTTTAAGATGTCTTTAAAGGCCGGACTTCGCTCAACAGAAATAAGTTAGAGACCGAACCATTTAGTAGTTTAATCATAATACAATTCCAAGCATTTCCCTACGACTAGCAAGGAAATCTCTTAAGGAGAAAAGTAAGAATTGTTTTGGACTGATTCTAGTCGATCAATATGACCTGGTAGCTCGGGTTCCAAATTATTCCACCGTATTCTAATATCGGCCTGACTAATGTTGTAAAAAAGAGCTTTAGTAACGTACGGGTCGCTGAATCTTTATACCATCGCTTTACAAACGCCAGAACACGTCTAGCCTTATTAACAGTTGCAGTAATATGAAGGTTGAAGTTAAGTTTACTATACGTATAAAGTCTATAAAACTGTATACCTCTTCTGTGTTGATTATAACTGGTAAAGAATGTAGGAAGCTGGCTGAAGTAATCTACATAAATCTGCATTTTTAAGATTAAGTGGCATATAGTTGATGGTGCATCAATTGAGCAATTTGTCCAAATCTGATTGTAAAAGAGACCTTTCTTCGCTTGACGCATAGGATAAAAAAATTTGTACATCTTCATTTGCAAGAGAAAAACTAATTATTATTATTAACTTATTTATTTGCGCGAAATCCAAAATGTTCTTACTACCATATTTTTGGAAAAGATCTATAAACGGCGATATATATTATATGAGCAATAAAGTTTCCAATTGGGTAGGTAGTCCAATATTGTGCTTATGTCATTAATACAATTTTTTTTATTTTTATATATTTTTTTGTTTATTACAATAGAAAAAAACATCGCCTTCCAGACACAGTGTAGCATTTTCAATAAACATTAAATATAAATAAAAAAAGCCTATAGCCAGCTACCGTGATTAAAAGTAACAATATAGTTACGCTATTAATAAAAAAATCATGTGTTGTCATGAGAATTCATCTTTATATATAAACAAAATTTCATGCCTTCAAAACGAGACCGCGGTCATATTTTCATTAAAAAACTGGCCATTTTGATTCCATTAGCTGCCCAAACTTTCTAAACTTTCAAAAGTGATGCATGGGCTCGAGAAAACACAAAAAAAATCGTTTTTAGTAAATTTAATCTGTACAAATCTTTCCTTTCGTTGATCCCGCTATGCATTTAGTTGTACAAACGCAACGGGAAGCTAGTCAATGCACAGAGATATCACGATCCCAGATCTAGTGGAAATCAACTATCACATCTTGTTGAGTTACGTACGCACACAATGTCCAAGGACTTTGTAAATTGGAAGGAGGAAACATGGCTTCCTCTTTTTAGTGTTTCAGAGTAGTGAGCTTTTTTTTCAGGTACATTGAACATTGTGAAGATGCTTTACAGATGTTGTTGAATTTCGCATACATATTGCTCCATGTAGTAACCAGTATTCAAGACTTCCTGTCCCACTGAGTTGGGAGGTGAGTGGTTATATCGTACCATTACTCCAATACGCTCATAAAGATATCATTAACATGCTGTCAATCAAAGAATTATTATTATATTTTTATTAGTATTTATTTATTTTAAGCTATTGCATAGATTTTATCGCGGCGCTTGGCGACTAAATCAAAAAAAAACCGTAACGGATATTTGTCAAAAAAGATCCGAAAAGGCTCGAAAAGGTTCGAAAAAGATTCGAAAACGTTCGTAAAGGTTCGGTGTTAGCAACAGGCCAAATACATAATATTGGATCTCTATCATAATCAGCGGTGGGCAGGTTACCAAATTGAGAATGTGTTAGTAAACACGAAACGCGTAGCGAGCACGAAAGCAAAATCAATTATTTATTTAGTTTGATTTCAATGCTTGAACGTGAACTGTGCAGCACTCTTTGGTACTCTGTTTTAAGCGCGCGTGCGACACTTCCTCACGTACGACCATCGAAATCAAACTAAAGAGCTGTCGTTGATTTCACGAAGTAGCCATTGTGCTATCGCTTATCGTATACATATGGTCGCTTACAAGCCAACCTAATAAAAACCGCACTGCGTTTTTTAGCGCACGCAAACAACCGGCGTTTTTTGCCCTAACCCAAATAAGCATGCGTTGCGACAATGTAAAGCATGTGTGCAAACGTCAAATCTAAATGTCACGCAGAACAAAAAATTGGAAATCGAGTTAGTTTTCACGCAGCAAATTCAATTTGAGTTGCTCTCATACAAGTTGTATGTGCATGAGACTATTTTGACAGAAAATGACTTGCGTGCGTTTATATTAGGTTGGCTTGTTAGCAGGTGCTAAGCTCACGCCCACGGCCCGGATCACTAAAGGTAAATGTTAAAGTGAACGTGTTAAAGTTAAAGCCGAAAGTTAAAAATAAAGTTAAAGTTAAAGTTAAAGTGAGAGTTAGTTAACGTGTTTATATATTGAACAGTTAGCTTTTGCTATTGAATTGAGAAAGGCTAAGTGATATGTGTACATAAGTAGAAACGAAATCTTATGGATCTCAGGAAATGCGCCAAAATCCAACTATTTTGAAATATGTGGCTTTTTCAACAGATGTCATTTGTTATATATTTGCAAGTTTTAATTGTGTTATTGAACTTGAGAAAGGCTAAGCTAAGTTGATATAGTGTACAACAAGTAGAAACTCTAGATCTCGGGAAATGCGCACAATCAAATATTTGAAATATTTGGCTCTCCTCTCACAGATTGTCAACTTGCTTTATAGATTTCCACAGTAAATATGCTATTGAATGTGAGAGGCTATGTGGTATGTATACAATAAGTAGAAACTCTAGATTTCAGGAAATGGGCCACAATCCAAAATATTTGAAATATTTCGGCTTTCAACAGAGTGTCGTCTGTTTATATATTGGCCAACAAACAGTTAAATTGTGCGATTGAATTGTAAGAAGGCTAATAAGTGATGTATGTGCTACAAATAAGTAGAAACTTCTAAGATTGTCAGGAACATGGGCGCGCCAATCACAAACATTGGAAATATTTGACTTTTTCAACCAGATTTTCATTGTGTATATTATTAGCCACAGTTTAATTGTGTTATGGAATGGAGGAAGGCTATGTGGTATGTAACTACAATAAGTAGAAACTCTAGATTTCAGGAAATGGGCGCATCCAAATATTTGAAATATGTGCTTTTTCAACAGATTGTCGTCGTGTTATATATTTGCAAGTTAAAATTGTGCTATGAAATGAAGAAGGCTAAGTGATATGTGTGTACAGTAAGTAGAAACTTCATAGATTTCAGGAAATGGGGCGCAACGCAATCCAAACATTTTGAAATATTGAACTTTTTCAACAGATTTTCATTTGTTTATATATTAGCACAGTTTAATACTGTGTTATTGATTGAGAAAGGCTATGTGGTATGTATACACTAAGTAGACACTTCATAGATTCCAGGAAATGGGCACAATCCAAATATTTTGAACTATTTGGCTTTTTCAACAGACTGTCCAGTTTGTTTATATATTGCACAGTTAAATTGTGATATTGAATTGAGGAAGGCTAAGTGATATGTGTACAACAAGTAGAAACTCTGAGACTTCAGGTAGTATGGTTTCTCCGCACAATCCAAACACTTTCAACTGCAAATATTCTCCGGACAGAGATAAATTTTCTCTTTTCCGCCTCGGATATTGTTCTCGAGATTAACACGCGTCTTTTGACAACTCACTTGATATTTTTGGTAGCGTATTAGCAGTCGTTTTTGACCCCTCAACTAGACTATTACCATTGGCTTTTCAACAGACTGTCATTTGTTTATATATGCACAGTTAAATTGTGTTATTGAATGAGAATGCTATGTGGTATGTATACAATAAGTAGGAAAGAACTTCTAGATTTCAGGAATGGGACCACAATCAAAATATTATGAAATATTGGGCTTTTTCAACAGATTGTAGTCTGTTTAGATATTGCAAAGTTAAATTGTGCTACTTGAATGGAAGAGAGGCTAAGTGATATGTGTACAATAAGTAGAAGAACTTCTAGATTTCAGTGAAATGGGCGCAATCCAAACATTTTGAAATATTTGACTTTTTCAAACGAGATTTTCATTTATTTATATATTAGCACAGCTTAATGTGTTAGTGGATTGAGAAAGGCTATGTGGTATGTATACAATAAGTAGAAACTTCTAGATTTCAGGAATATGAGGCGCAATCCAAATATTTGAAATCTTTGGCTTATCAACAGATTGTCATTTGTGTATATATCTGCACAGTTAAATACTGTGTTATTGAAATCAGAAAGGCTAAGCTCATGGGGTGTACAATAAGTAGAAACTTCTAGATTCAGGGAAATGGGCACAATCCAAATATTTTGACATATTGGCTCACTTGTCAACAGATTCGTCAGCTGGTTTACATATTTTGACACAGTTAAATGTTTATTGAATTGAGGAACGCTATGTGGTAGGTAGACATAAGTAGAAATTTCTAGATTTCAGGAAAATGGGCACAATCAAAATATTATGAAATATTTGGCTTTCTACACAGATTGTCGTCTGTTTATATATTTGCAAAGTTAAATGTGTTATTGAAATGAAGAAGGCTAAGTGAGATGTGTACAATCAAAGTAGGAGAAACTTCTAGATTTCAGGAAATGGGCGCAATCCAAACATTTTGAAAGATTATTTGACTTGGTTTCAACAGATTTTTTCATTTGTATAGTATATCGCACAGTTTAATTGTGTATGAATGAGAAAGGCTATGTGGTATGTATACAATAAGTAGAAGAAACTTCTAGATTCAGGAACTGTGCGCAATCCAAATATTTGAAATATTTGGCTTATTCAACAGATTGTCATTTTGTTAGATATTTGCACAGGTTTAATTGTGTATTGATAATCAGACAAGGCTCAAGTGATATGTGCCACAATAAGTAGAACCTCTAGATTCAGGAAATGGGCACATCCAATATTTGAAATATGTGGCTTCAACAGATGTCATTGTGTTATATATTTGCACAGTTAAATTGTGTTATGACGTGAGAAACGCTATGTGGTATGTAGTCAATAAGTAGAAAATTTTAGCTAGATTCAGGGAAATGGGCACAATCAAAATATTATCGAATAATATTGGCTTTTCAACAGAGTTGTCGTCTGTTTATATATTTGCAAAGTTAAATATGTGCGATTGAATGAAGATGGCTAAGTGATATGTGTACACTCAGTAGGAATACTCCTAGATTTCAGGAACTGTGCGCGCAATCAAACATTGAAATATTGACATTTTTCAACAGATTGTCATTGGTTTATATATTAGCACAGTTAATTGTGTTATTGAAATGAGAAAGGCTATGTGGTATGTATACAATAAGTTGAAACTTCTAGATTCAGGAAATGGCGCGCAATCCAAAATACTTCTTGAAAATATTTGGGCTTATGACAGACTGTCATTTGTTTATATATTGCACAGTTAAGTTGTGTATGAAATCAGAAAGGCTAAGTGATATGTGTACAATAAGTAGAAACTTCTAGATTTAGGAAAGGGCACAATCCAAATATTTTGAAATATTTGGCTTTTTCACAGATTGTCATTTGTTTATATTTGCCACAGTTAAATTTTTTGTTGAACTCAGAAAGGCTATGTGATATGTGTACAATAAGTAGAAACCTCTAGATCTCAGGAAATGGCACATCAAATATTTTGAAATATTTGGCTTTTTCAACAGATTGTCATTTGTTTATATATTTGCGCAGTTAATTGGTGCTATTGAATGAGAAAAGACTTGTGATATGTGTACAATAAGTAGAAAATTCTAGATTCGAGAAAGGGCACAATCGAAATATTTAAATATTTGGCTTTTTCAACAGATTGTCATTTGTTTATATATTTGCACAGTTAATTGGTGCTATTGAATTGAGAAAGGCTATGTGATATGTGTGACAATAAGTAGAAACTTCTAGATCTCGAGGAAATGGGCACAATGAGAATATTTTGAAATATTTGGCTTTTTCAACAGATTGTCATTTGTTATATATTTGCACAGTTTAAATTGTGCTATTGAATTGAGAACAGGCTATGTGGTATGATGCAATAAGGAGAAACTCTAGATTTCTAGAAATGAGCACAACCAAATATTTTCGATATATTGGCTTTTTCAACAGATTGTCATTTGTTTATATATTTGCACAGTTAAATTGTGCTATTGAATGAGAAAAGGCTATGTGTAGACAATCAGTAGAAACTTCTAGATCTCAGGAAATAGCACAATCACAAACTATTTTGAAATATTGGCTTTTTCAACAGTGTGTCATATTGTTTACATATTCGCCACAGTTAAATTGCGCTATTGAATGAGAAAGGCTATGTGATATGTGTACCCAATAAGCAGGTACTTCTAGATTTGCAGAAATTGGCACAATCCCTTACATTCTTGGAATATTTGGCTCAACTTTTCGACAGATGTCATTTGTCTATTATATCATTGGCCACAGTTAAATTGTGCTATGAATTGAGGAAGGCTAAGGTGATATGTGTACAATAAGTAGCAAACTTCTAGATTCAGGAAATGGGGCACAATCCAAACATTTGAAATGTGAAATATTTCGGCTTTTCAACAGTTGTATTTGTTTATATATTTGCACAGTTTATTGTGTTTGAATGAGAAAGGCTATGTGATATGTGTGCAATACAGCAGAAACTTCTAGATCTCAGGAGGAAATGGGCACAATCCAAATATTTTAGAAATATTTGGCTTGTTCAATAGATTGTTCATTTGTTTAGATATTTGCAACAGTTACATGTGTTATAATTGAATTGAGAAAGGCTATTATGCGAGGTAGGTATACAAATACTGTAGAAGACTTCTAGATTCAGGAAATGGGCACAATCCAAATACATATTTGGCTTTTCAACAGATTGTCATTTGTTTATATCATTGCCACAGTATAAATTGTGTTCATTGAATTGAGAAAGGCTATGCGGTATGTGTACATAAGTAGACAAGCTCTCGAGTGTTCAGGAAATGGGCACAATCCAAACATTTGACAATATTGGCTTTTCACACAGATTGTCATTTGTGTATATATTGCACAGTTAAATGTGCTTGCTACGAATTGCGGAAAGGCTAACGGATCTGTTATTGTACAATACGTAGAACCTTCTAGATCTCAGGAAATGGACTAACAATCAAGCATTGGTGAAAATATGTGGCTTTTGCAACAGATTGTCATTTGTTTATCATATCTGCACAGTTAAATTGTGCTATTGAATTGAGGAAAGGCCGCTAAGTGATATGTGTACAATAAGTGAGAAACTTCTAGATTCAGGAATGGGCACAATCCGAAACTATTTTGAAATATTTGGTCCGACTTATATCAACAGATTGTCATTTGTTTATATATTTGACACAGTTAAATTGCGCTACTGAACTTGAGAAGCGCTATAGTTGGATAGTGTACAATAACTAGAAACTTCTAGATCTCAAGGACATGGCACACTCCAAACTATTTTGACATATTGACTCTCTTCAAAACCAGATGTCATTTGTTTATATATTGCACTAGTTTTAAATGTGTGATTGAACTTGAGAAAGGCTAAGTGATATGTGTACAATAAGTATGAAGTAAACTCTAGATCTCAGCAAATGGCCACAATCAACATTTGAACTATTTTTATTGGCTTTTTCCACAGATGTGTCATTTGTTTATATATTTGCACAGTTAAACTGTGTTATTGAATGTGATGAAAAGCGCTATAGTGATATGTGTACCTAATAAGTAGAAGCCTCTAGATCTCAGGAAATCGCACAATCAAACATTTTGAATTATTTGCCTTTTCAGCAGATTGTCATTTGTTTATATATTTGCACAGTTAAATTGTGCTAGTGAATTGAGAAAGGCTAAGTGAGATATGTACATAAGTAGAGACTTCTAATTTCAGAACTAGGGCACAATCAAAATCATTTGAAATATTTGCTTTTTCCACAGATTGTCATTTGGTTATCTATTGCACAGTTAATGTGTGCTATTGAATTGAGAAGAGAAAGCTAAGTGATATGTGTGCAATAAGTAGAAACTTCTAGATCTCAGGAAATGGGCACAATCCAAACTATTTGAAATATTGGCTTTTTCAAAACAGATTGTCATTTGTTATCTACTTTGCACAGCTAAATGTGTATGAATCAGAAAGGCTAAGTGATATGTGTACAATAAGTAGTAAACTTTCTAGATCTCAGGAAATGGGCACAATCCAAACATTTGAAATATGTGGCTTTTCAACTGATGTCATTGTGCTTTATATATGTGCACGAGTTAATTGTGTTTAGTGAATTGAGATGCTATGTGAATGTGTAGCAATAGTAGAAACTTCTAGAGTCTCAGATGGTACACAATCAATCATATTTGAAATATAGATTGGCCTTTTTCAACAGATTGTCATTGTTATATATTTGCACAGTTAAAATTGTGCTATTGAATTGACGAAAGCTTAGCGATATGTGTGCAATTAGTAGAACTTCTAGATCTCAGGAAATGGGCACATCCAACATAATTTGAAATATTTGGCTTTTCAACAGATGTCATCTGTAGTTATATAGTTGCACAGTTAAATTGTGCTATTGGCAATTGAGAAAGGCTTAGTGTGATAGTCTACAATAAGTAGTAGCAACTTCTAGATCAGGAAAATGGGCACACTCCAATCATATTTGAAATATTGGGCTACAACAGATGTCATTTGTTATATATTTGCACAGTTAAGTTGTGTTATGATTGAGAAGGCTAAGTGATATGTGGGCTTAAGTAGAAACTTCTCGATCTCAGGAAATGGGCACCATCCAAACATTGTGAAATATTTGCTTTTTCCAAAACAGATTGATCAGTTGTTATCTATTTGCATAGTTTACATTGTGCTCTATTGAAATTGGGAAAGGCTATGTGGTATGATATGTGGTCAGTTGGAGTCCAAATAATTTACACGAATTTATTTTAAGTCTTTATTATATCTAATTTTACTAAATTTTAACAAATATTATTTATAATTTGGGAAAGCAATGTTAAGCGGTCAGCCGTGTTAGTAGACTCTAAAATTTTTTTAGAAATTCGACTTTTGCCAAATAGTGAGTGCTGAGAGACTCAACAAGAGAGCCAAACCGGTTATGTGGTTGAACACCATATGTTCCTCCCCTTCTTGGAAAAATTATCTTTTGTTGCGGTGTGAAACACAGTTTTCTCGAAAGAGAAAATATAACGTATAAGAACAAAAGTAAGCATTTTACGTTTTTAGCTGTTTAGTTTCTGCAGGCTGAGAGGCGCTGACGATGTGTTTGTGGACATTCAGATCGTCGGCGAGGAAATACACCGGTTTAGGGGACGATCAACCGAAATGGGTGTATTTTTGCCTCTACATTTACAATGAAGTATTTTCTCGCTTTCAATTACGGGATACGGTCCATCATAAGGTGTAGCAAATGATTGTCGCAATGTGGTCGTGCCTGACAACAACATGCCGAAGTGCTGGGCTAGATTCTTTGAAAACAAATATGTTTTTTGCGACTGTGTTGGATGTCTGTGCTGGAGTTAGCGAGTGAAAGTAATGCCTGAGTGTTGCTATTAATTCGTTTGTTGGTGAATTCGTATTTGATGGATGCAAAAAAATTCACCTGGCAAGCGAATTGGCTCACCGAAAACTAACTCGGCTGACGTCGCACCGATATCTTCTTTCCAAGGGGCTCTGAAGTCACGAGAAAGCACCAGCGGGGGTAACGCGTTCGTACCAGTCTTGTCCATACATAATTAAAGCGGATTTTAACTGCCTCGTTGCAGACGTTCGACCACAGCCATTTGATGGGGTGGGGGGGATGGTATGTGTTGTTTTCAAATGCTTACTGCCAGAATCTGAGTTAGTTGATAAACAAATCTGATTCAACTGTTCTGCCCAAGATCTGAAGTAAGTAATTTTCAGCGGCAAGCCAAACAACCAAAATCCAGCTGTCACTAGAACTGCGCGCTAACTGTTGCGCTGTAACGCTTCGACTGCGATTGCCTTGGGGGGAAACGTGTAAATCGTCTACGATTGTTAAGAATTGTGTGAATTCACGCGGAAACTGGTTGTTTAAAGTAACCAAATCTATATTAACATTGTTCGAATCTTTGCGTTTGGTAAATTCAAAATTTGAAAATCGGAGGAAGACGGGGACGTGGTAAACGAGTTATTTATTGGCTTGACATTTTAGACAGCATTGGTTTTTGCAGCGAGCAATATTCTGCATCATCGATGGCCACCACGTAGCGTGAAGCAACTAATTTTCGGGACGCGTGTTGGCCTGCTGAGTGGAGAAAGAGAGTGTAGCGCATTGTGAAAAATTTTGAAGCGCAATACTTTGGGGACATATTGACGCACTTGTACCTGACGAAATGGTCACAGTTATTTTTGATTCTGTTGTCGTTTGTTTTAAATTTGAAATTTGGTAATTGAGGCGGGACGCGATTTTTGGTTGAGCAGAATATTTTGCAGCTCGTTTGTCTGCTAGCTGTGATTTAATTAACGCTGGTGTGTTACAGCAGTTGAGATCATCGACAAGCGATAGTGTGTCAGCAACAATAATTCCAGTGCCTGACATATGCGAAAATCGGTCGTAAACTGGCATTATAAAATCCAATCTCCTAAACTGCCAGGAGGAGAGGGAGGATGCGCGGTCGAGGCTCTGCTGGAAGGCGTGTATGATGTGGTTGTGGTCAGTATCAGATAACTGACGTGTCGTCCCTCGAGGGGAAAAATATATTTGAAATGCTGTATTGCTCATTACACAGCATGCAGTTCACGGTCGTCAGGTCGACTTTTTGTGGGCGGAGGGGAGAGAGTTTCTTGCTGAAAAATGCTAGGGGGGTCACCAATCGTTTGCTGCATCGCTGTTTGAAGTACTGCACCAGTGGCATATTTCGGAGGCATCATCCGTTTAAAGATTGCCATTTCAGGTTACGTTGGGGTGTGCCAGAGCGTTTGAATTTCATGAAAGCTTTGTGTTTGCATTTCTTGAAACTTTTTCCAGCTCCGGTGTCAATTAACTGTATGGGAACTTTTACGTTAGGCGACCCTTCGAGTATTTTGTTAGGGGGGACCTAACAGTTGAGCTGCGTTGTTAATAAATTTACGGTAGAAGAATTTAGAGAAATTAATCGTACCTAGAAATCCACGAAGTTTTTGATGTTGACGGTTTGGGGGGGGAAAATAGTACTCGCAGAAGAAGAGAAACCCTTCACACT
>JARSSU010047235.1:0-10216 GCA_029619165.1 Eurosta solidaginis
CACTGGTTCTGAAATAAGTGTCGGAAACTCTTTTAATAATTTTGTAAATTTATTGTAAACCACAAATAATTTAGGTAATGGAATATCACAAAAGTAGGATACTGTATTAACTGAGAGATTGGTTAATGGATCTAATAAACGTTTATGTTTAATGTCTATAAGAAGACCATATTTACAAAGAAAATCAGTGCCAATTATTGGCTTGGCTATATCCGCAATCAAAAATGTAAAGGGAAATTCACGCCTTAAACCTAAATTTACATTTAAAAGCCTTTTCCCGTAAGTGGAAATTGTTGAGCCATTAGCTGAAGTGAGGATTATGTCTGAACGTTTCGTATGAGGAAATTTAGATGCGGGTAATACCGAAATTTCTGCTCCACTATCAATTAAAAAATTTTGTTTGTTTTCTCTATCAAAAATAAATAAGCGACGCGTCGAAGATTCTAAATTACCGTTGTTACGGAAGAATTTAGTTTGTTGAATCTTTGTTTTTGTTATAAGAACAAGGTTGTTCACAACTTCTAGCATTATTTCCTAATTTATAGTGAAATCTACACAACCAATTTGGATTATTACGCGAGTTAGAACGATGCCTAAAAGAATTTCTAAAATTATTCCTAGAATTAGAACGCGACCTGGATTTATTCCGATACACTCCTGTTTTAATTTCTGCTAACTCCAAAGAAGGTTTCTGAAAACTTTCACACATTAAAGAAGTGGTTTTAACTAGATTTTCAATAACTGAATTTTGAGCTTTTGTATCTGATATTGTATTTACTGAGAAAACTTCTTTTTTATTCATAACTTCAAAAATGTTATCCGCTAATCCTACTAATTCATTAATATTATTAGAACTTGAGCCAGCCAAAATTGCATTTAAATTTTTGGGAAGTTTTTTCACCCAAATTCTCTTTAAAATATTTTCACTAAAATTTGAACCGGCTAACAAAATGAATGACCGATAAAATTCAGAGGGCTTGCGATCAGCCATTTCAGAATCATTTAAGATTTTGTCAAGTTTTGAATTTTCACTAAGAGAATGTCTTTCTATTAAAACTTTTTGAGTTCACTAAACTTGTTAGTGAGGGAAGGGTTTTGGATAAAATCTAAAATTGTTACTATTACGTCTTGTGGAAGTGCTGCTATAATGTGTTCGTATTTGGTATTCTCTTGAGTTATACTTTTGGTGCTAAATTGTGTTTCAGCATGTATAAACCACGCTTCTGGACAACTAGTCCAAAGTCTGTTGGTATACTTGGGAATAGTGATATAACATCAAACGATACAAAACGCTCATCATCATATACAGTTGTCATTGACTTTGTCACAAGTATACCAACAGACTTTGTTATACACACAATTCGGGCGAAATGGGAGGAGATTAAACAATATACGGATATGCCTAAAAATCTTTTCATGGAAATAGTGACGTTCTGTATTTGTGAAAATAGATATTTTAAGTACGAGGAACGAATATATACGCAATTAAAGGGTCTTCCAATGAGATCTCCGGCATCACCGATTGTCGCCGACATTGTAATGGAAGAAATTTTAGGAAAAGTAGTAAACAACACGCGAATGAAAGATGACGCTCCGGCCAAGAAAGTGTTTCTATCGGAACCCGCCTATGGAAGCAGAGGTAGAGGGCGACCCCCACTCCGTTGGAAGGACCAGGTGGAAAACGATTTAAACTCCCTTGGTGTGACCAATTGGCGCCGGTTGGCGGAGCGAAGGAGCGACTGGCGCGCCTTGTTGGACGGCCATAACCGTTTAGACGGTTAAGCGCCAATTAAGTAAGTAAGTAAGTAAACAACACGAGACTACTTAGTAAATAAGTAGACGATGTGTTTGCATTAGTAAAGGAGGATAAACTGGACGAAACCTTAGATTTGCTAAATTCATACCACAAAGACATACAATTCAAGATGGAGTTGGAAAAAGATGGCAAATTACCATTTTTAGATTCCTTGGTATGTATTTATCTAAACATCCGAAAAATATGATTTTTAATGCAGCGAAAAATTTTATCCGGCGAGTATTAGATACTAGCTATTCAATTTTTCACCCTGAGAATATAAAATGTATCGAGCACATTCTCATGATGAACGATTTCCCGTCCGTGGTAATACGTTGGTTGATAAACACGCATCATAAGGGTACTAAATCAAAAATCGAAGGTAAAAATCCGATCACATATAAATCTATTATATATATACCTGGCTTTTCCGAAAGATTACAATACTCAAATATTTATGGTAAAGAAAGAATCGGAATAGCACACAAACCGGCGTATACAAATCAAATATTTTTCAAATATGAAAAGTAAATTAGAAACGATGGAGAAAAATAATATTGTATACAAGTTACCATGTGCAGGAGACGGAGATAACATTTGTACGAAAGAATATGTTGGCAAAACGAAAAATAAGTTAAAAACAAGAATAGGGCACCGATCCGACATCAAATGTTTACACATAAAACAGCATTTGCGGCCCACTGTGCGGAGAGCGGACATAAACCAGACTTTGACGCTGTGAACATACTACAGCAAGAACAGCATTACAACAAACGCTTTACTTTGGAGATGCTCCACATAATAGACACGGACGAGAACAAAAGTTTGAACTACAAGAAAGACTCTGAAATGTGTGCACACATCTACCGACACTTACTTGACTCGCGAAAATCAGTTCAACAACAGCATCTCGAACTGATTAGACGCTGCCCACCTAACATCTGAACTCATGTGTGTATGTTTGCAGTAATTCTAATAAATCAAAATTTGCAATATATATATATATTTAACTTAAAACAAAGCAACCTCAAAATTCTTCTTCCAAAATTTTGTTCCCTTTTAAATTGTATAATTCCTTTAAAATTGATTGATGAAATTTGACGATGGTTTTAATATTGTGCAATAGCTTTAAAGTTGATTGAGGAAATTGGACAATGTATTGTGCAATTGCTTTAAAATTGATTAATGATATTGGACAATGTATTTTGTAATGGCTTTAAAATTGATCGTTGAAATTGGACAATATATTGTGCAATGCAAATCACGTATGACAGTAGTTTGTGAAAATGCACTCCGCTGCTTTCAAATGTTTAGTTGTGCAGTAGTCCTTCTCCCTTTATTGAAATTTTCCAATTTTCGTTATACAATGTTTGGTCATTGATGCTTCATTAAATTCATACAAAACTAAACTCAGTTGTCACTGTTATTGGTATTTTTTAGTTTTAATTTTTGTTGGCACTGCTCCGAATTCAATTAAATACGCGTTCTATGTATGTAGGTATATGTTAATGATTTGATCGCTGATCGAACTGTTGTTGATGTTTTTAAAGTTTATATTTTTGGTATTTTTCTTTCAATTCTAGCGAAGAGAATTTGCAATAATGCAAAAACAATTTGCTCTCCCGTTAGTTTTTTAAGCTCTTTTTTTTAATATATTTTGCTCGGCGAGCAGTTACAATCAAATATGCATGCCCTTTTGTCTTCAGTAATTCAACTCACGAGAGCGTTTCCGCTGCTGTTATTTGATTATTACCGTTGTATCGGTATGTGTTAGAAAATTCGTTTTCAATACTTTTTCTTTTAATGTCCACGCTGCTCTGCTCCTTTCTCCAATGTTAGTTCACTTGCTTTTTCTTTCCCTTTTCACGTTGTTCAAAAAAAATTAAAATACACACCACACAACTTTTTAAAATAGGCAGAGATCGCCAATGTAGTAATTGAAACCACGTTTTTATTTTTAACAAAACTTTAAATTATATTTTTTAAAACGCCTTACTTACTAGTTAGTTATCAGCTACAAAATCACCAGCCACAACTAAGTTTATAGCTTCTCATATGCGCGTGAGTAATACTTGCACCAATTATTGCCCTCCCTTGTGAGCACCTCAGATAAGATATATGCATGTGTTTGTGTGTTCCTTCTCCGCTGCGTGTACGTATATATGTGTAGACATAATGATTGAATTGTTGAAGTGCATCAAGTCACTGCTTAGCATCGGCTTAGAGATGACCGTACCCCTTAGTGTTGCTAGTATTCGTAACAGTACGATATGGGTATCAAATTACAGGTACAAATGAGGGTTTTCTTATATGCGTGTAAGGCGTTTTCGAGATATTGACCAAAATGTGGACCAGGGTGACCCAGAACATCATCTGTCGGTTACCGATAATATATTTATATATGTAATACCACGAACAGTAATCCTGCCATGATTCCAATGGCTTTTGATTTCGCCCTGCAGAACTTTTTCATTTTCTTTTACCTAATATGGTAAGTGTCACACCCATTTTACAAAGTTTTTTCTAAAGTTTGCATCAAAAAACCAATCCAATAACGATGTTTCATCCCTTTTTTCGTAAAAAAAAACTGGGCGTGACTTCAACCGATTTCTCCCATTTTCATAGACCTCCCCGACCTTCCCGAAAGCTAGCGTCATAGGAGCTATGACCTTACCAAATTTCGCAAGGATTGGTAAATTTGTTTCGTCTTATGGCATTAAAAGTACGAGCCGGACCCGTGCGCATCTTGCGCAACCAATATAAAAGTATCTTATCAAATATCAACAAAAATCAGTTCTTCTATCAATCAGTTAAAACTTAAAGCTTGCGCTGCCATCTGGCGTATGGTAGCAACTGCCAGTAATGCAGTGCAAATATTTACAATAGTGCCATAGTCCAAATGGATTTCTTTGTGTGCTCACAATCGTTTATTTTTAACAAATGATTTGAATAAAATATATATAAACAAAAGCACTACGACCAAAATTGCCCAAAGCTCGCTAATAGCACGAATTTCCATCTTTACAACCAAAACTTTATTTATAGATTTGGATTCCAAATAAAAACAAAAAAGGGACCCGTACCTAAAAACAGCAATTAGAAATAATATATATGATTTTAGACAATTTAAATGAAAGGACGCCCATTTTGAAATTTTCTTTAATTTTTGTATTTTGTTGCACCATATCATGTTGCACCTTATCATTGAATGTTGACATAATTTACTTATATACTGTAAAGACATTCAATTTTTTGTTGTCTTTTAAAATATTTTTTTTCGTCATCCGATTTTGCAAATTTTTATTAAGGACACATATAGTAAGAGGAGTAACGTTCCTGCCAAATTTCATCATGATATCTTCAACGACTGCCAAATTACAGCTTGCAAAACTTTTAAATTACCTTCTTTTAAAAGTGGGCGGTGCCACGCCCATTGTCCAAAGTTTTATTAATTTTCTATTCTGCGATAAGGTTAACCCACCTACCAAGCTTCATCGCTTTATCCATCTTTGTTAATGAATTATCGCACTTTTTCGGTTTTTCGAAATTTCGATATCAAAATTCCAAAATACCAAATTTCATTAAGATACCTCAAAATTTACTGAAGTTATCGTGTTAACGGACAGATGGACGGGCGGACGGGCATGGCTAAATTTATTTCTTTTATCGCCCAGATCATTTTGAAATATGGATTAGTTTATGCATTTACGGGGTACCGTTATGCGAACAAAATTAATATACTCTGTTAGCTCGGCTAAGCTGAGTATAAAAATTGAGCAATGCCCAAGAACATATCAGGACCCACAATGATCCAGTCAAGGATATTACAATGCACAGTAAAATTTACATCATAACCCACCTTCAAGGCCTACAACACATAACCGCAACCTAAGACAGAACCGACGCACAGTGGCGGCGCCTTTTAATTTTTTTCTTTGCAAAATCATAACTTTTGAACCAATGAAGGCATTTTAAAAATTTAAAATGCAAATGAAAGCTTTATTGTGTGAAAGCTGAGAATTTCACAGATACAGGGGGCTTCAAAAAAATTCGTCAAAAATCGAAAATTTTTATAAAAATGCAAAAACTAAATGTTTTTAGTAAAAAATAAAAAAAATAAAATGAGACTTGTCTTACAATGACGTATTTAAGCATTAAATAAGATAAACTAATGATTTTGATAAGATAGCGTGGCACTGCCCACTTATTATAAAAAGTTGTATCTAAGTAGTCACGTAATCAATAACCACCAAACTCGATAGACGTATTGTTTCTTTTAAATGGCAATACTCTTATAAAACTCAAAGGTCCGTTTTTGGTGCCACCATAACAAGGTGCTTCAAAATTCAACGTAAAATTTTACATATTTTTTTTTAATTTACAAGCCAAATATGTATTTCATTAATAACTAAAAGTTATTGAAAGTGGTTCAATGAAATTTTATTTGAGCTAAAGATTAAACAGCCAACGAATTTTGGAAAAGGGGAGTGGCACTGCCCATTTATGCTAAAAAGTTTGATCTTAGTAACCGCTTTACCAATTTGTACCAAACTCGATAGACGTATTGATTTCTATAAAAATTGAATAATCGTTTGAAGGCGAAATGCCTAAGCTTTAAAATAAATTTGATAAACTTTAAAGAAATGCAATAATGAAAAGTATATATTTATAAATTACTAAATTAATTAATTTTTTTTTGAAATAAAAAATTTACTTGTACATAGATATCTTATTTTTCAATAAAGTAACAAAATTGATTAGTAAATCTCTTTTTCATTGTTGTGATAAGAAGTGAGAAACTTATTTTATCTTAACATAGTCATCGTCACTGGAACATACATCTAACAAAGCAACCATTCCTGAGCTATATGCATCTGTAAGACCTTTTTGTGTTCTTACATACCTCATAGATGATATGACTGGATCAGAAGAGATAGCTAACATGTTGAAAAGGTCTTCGTTCCTGATACTTTGCAGGTGTTCATACATCTATATATTTTGTAGTCCTTGTTCTTAGATTCTTGAGCTTCTTCAGACAATTCTCCTAATGGTAAGCACTGGTAGTCTATTAAATCTTTTCCATGTGCTAAAATTTTATGTACCGTTGGTGTAAGTTTCTTCTCAGGATACTTTTGATGCAGCAACTCTGTAGTTTTAGATGCATATTCTCCAAATTTAGGTCCATTAACTGGTTCATGGCAGTCTAAAATATTTAAATTACTCCCAATCTTTTCATAATATCTCTATCAACTCCTGTTATGCGAGCAGTCACTTCATCGTTTTCAAAAAATCTTCTTGAGGAGTTACCATCATTTGTATTTCCGTATCCATACTTTGGACAGTCAACTCTAAGGCCAATCTCTTTATAGAATGCATCCTGAATTATTTTTTTTCTCCTGTTTTGTTTCTCCTTACATGTTGTATTGTCGTCGAAAACTTCTCCTTGTTGTGGTAGTGTATAAGCCAGCTTCAAAACAAATTCCATATATCTTATCCTAGCATGCAAAGGAGATATTCCATACTCATAATTTAGTTCGTCAGTTATGGAATCAAATTGGAAGTTTCATTGTAGATGTCGTATTTGTTATTAGGTTCAAAACTTTTCCATCGGCCATTGTTAGAAGAAAATCATGCTTTATTGTAATGATATTCCCCTCTTCAATTTCAATTATTGTTGCTTCTAATTTGGCAATTTGATTTTTTATATCACTCACTGTAGCTTTTATGAGTTGAAGACTCCTTCTCGTATTAATTAATATGGGACGGCACAATATAGTTGATTACGGACGTGAATTTTTCCAATATTCTGAAGCTTCATCTTTTAGTCGTAATGGAACAATAGAAGCCATAAACATATTACTATCTGTAATTGTTTCATCGTCTACATTTATTCTTTGTTTATATGCGCTTTGTCCTGATGATCCATCACAGCCCCACTTAGTTATCAATGCTAGCTCCTTTGGCAGTGATTTCAACCTTTCTTCAGTAAAAGTTTGAAGGAGTCGTGTAGACGTATGATCCATTAGGTTTTGTAGCTCAATTTCAGCTGATACTTCGGTTATTTTGGGACTTAGAGGAACTGCTTCTTTCTTGGCTTGGGTAATTTTTTTGTATCTAGGTAAAATATCGACATTACGTTGCAATAATGACTTACGAAATATAATATATTTTTTCTTCGTTAAACCGAGATCTATAAACAGCGCCAAAGCTTTTCGGGAGTATATTTCCTAGGTAGCGCATTTGATGGTGTGGGAATGCTGTTTTTGATCCTCATCAGTCGCACTGGACTTGCTACCGCAACTGCTTCTGTTATATGAGACTTCACGTTTTCTTCGTCTCTTTTATATTTAATAGCCAGTGCTTCTGAAAGATGAGTCGTGGCCATAGCTTTTGTGGTATCAGACATCTTCCTTTTCCTTATGTAAGTAGAACACTCTTCTATGGGTTTTGTTGGTCTCCCTCTAGTTGGATTGGTTGACGTCCTAGGCGTTCTTTCGTCCAAAAAAGTTTTGTCAGCTAGCCACTTTTCATGCTTACTTAGAAATTTTGAATTGTTACGATAGACTTCGTTCCATTTTCTTTCTATCATAATGTATTGTAAACCAATTTTTTCTTCCAGGCCTTCCTTTTCTTTAATGCTGGTTTCACTCGCAAATTCTCTCATAATAGCCTCAACGAAGTCCCGTCTTGACTTTGTAGATTTAAACACCGCATATAGTTTCGAGTTTTCTAGATACATATTAGAATTGGCTTCGAGTGTATCTGACTAAATATTAAACTGTGAACTATATTTAAAAATACTATTCACTCTATTTAAGTAAACAGAATACTTAGTTCCTTAATCTCCAAAAACGAACGATAATGTGCATTGTATGATGGATAGCTTTATATACCTACTCAAATTATTAAAATGACCTTCAGGTATACAATTCCTATCTAAAGAAATATATGTTGTTATCAGGTTCCAATAACAAAAACGACCTTACGGCCGTACTGAATTATAAATACCTGCTCAGGCGCGTATTTATGCCCAAGGTTGTTTAACTTTATTTGATGTAAAAATTGAAGTTGCAGCTGGACGCGGGAAGACTTTATGAATTTAGGTAACTGAATATTTCACAAATAACTACTGTTAATTTGACGGAACACATATTTTAACATTTTTTTTTCCATCAAAGTTTTAAAAAGGGCCTAAAAATAAGCATTTCGAAAAAGAGGTTTATCCGCCAACTTTTAACACAATTTTTTTTGTTTCAAACCTAAATTAAATTGTCTTTAATTGCTATACAAGAAAATGACAACCGGCCGCCTTCTTTACTCACAAAACCATTTTAAATACAACGAAAAAGAAGAAAAAGTAAAAATTTTTCCCAATGTTGAAAATTGGTCAATTTTGAGCGGCTCTACCTGGTAAACTATAACCTTCTGTGAAAAAACAGTTGTATATTATTGATCCCTGTAAAATTCTCTATTAGAAACATTTATTATATTTAGCGAACGCTTTCATGTTTTTTTTTATTTTTGCCATGCTTTAACGGTAGAGGCGCCACTGTGCGACGGTGATCGATGCGAGCATCAGGTCCAATTCAGTAAACTGTGCTAATTGAGCTCACTTGAAATGTGCAGGTAAAATATAAGCCAACTCGAATCTAACAAATCGACCCCTAACACATTAAAGGAATTTCCACGTAACCACTACCGCAGAAGAAGTTAACCCTTCACCAGATACTTACCCAACCAGCAGCCACTATCATTACCATGCTGAAATTCCTGAATATCAGGCAACCCCTAATACCGTCTTGATAATTACGAAAACACACGGCCATTCATTTTTAGAATAAGAAACTCTTCCTTACTGCACGACGGAGAGTTGAAAAATCCTAAAAGTTTTAGTAGATACAGGATCAAACAAAAACTGCATGCAGCCTCAGTTAGTGAAAAATAATGTTCAAAATGACAGCAGTTTTTTTAGCAAACGCAGTCGGAGGGCAGATAGAAATAACCCACCATACCTATGGCAACCTTTTCAATTTGCTAAACATTAAATCGAAGTTCTACCTCCGACCCTCTCTTGTCTCTTTTCATGCGATACTCGACAGTCTGAAATAATTATTAGCAGTTGTAACGACAGCCTGTCTTCATACTGGCGGGAATGAGTGGCAGCGTGTATATGTGTTTTGTGTCCAGGCCCGTGCCTTAGCCTAATGTTGCTATTAACCTAATAACATTGTGTATTGACAACATTGTAGCTATAGTGAACACAATGTTGCAGCGGAAATAAGATGTTGCGCTTGGCATCATGCTTTTATAATAAATAAAATATCACCATGTTGCTAACAACCTAGCAACACTGATGAATGCCATGCAAATTATCGCCCTCCTACTTTAGGAGGGGTTTTTAAAAAATAATAAGAATTTTGT
>JARSSU010047236.1:0-51399 GCA_029619165.1 Eurosta solidaginis
ACTTACATGACATTTTTGAGATATCCAAGCTGTGTTATACTATCTGTATTAAGATTACTTAATGAAATATTAGAAATAAATCAAGAAGTTTAATTTAAATCACTTCATCTATATCACAACATCACATAAATCACATACATACAAGTATAATAAATATTTTCATCTGCTATTCGATAAAATGTTTTGTACTACTGATACCAAGCCAATATTCAATAAGTCCAGTTAAGTCCACTTGATCACTCTTTTCTGCAAATTTGTTTTGCTCATTAAGGTTTAATTTTCAACACTTCATAAATTTAAATTACTAAAGACTGCATACACATATACTTGATACGATAACTGACATTGTTGTGTTGAACAAATACACACACATTTGTGTGTTTATTTGTATATGAGTGTGGAATAAGACTTTGGATCACATGAATATATACGATCCGTAAACACCTCTTGCATATAAACAACCCATAATAAACATTGATATCAGTTTGTTACTTTATTAGTTTTTATACAGCCCAATTCTAAACGAAAATTCCGTGCGAGTTTTTTCCCTTCTCCCATTCCTCGTATTCTAAATAAAAATTCCTTGTGAGTTTTTTCACTTCTCCCTTTCCTCCTATTCTGAACAATGTTCGAAAAAGCGGAAACCAGTTATGGGAGAAAAGTAGGTATTATGAATGTGAGGGAGAGGGAGATTTCTCTGTCATTTCATAGGAGTTTTTTCACTAGTTAAATTAAAGGGAATGCATCAAAATAGTTAAAGGAAATTGGTTATTTTAAGAAAGAACACTTATTTGTACAAATTTGTGCTAAAATATGTAATTACATTCTACCACAATATTCTCACTGTTAATACAACAACAACAACCACAATAGTCTTTATTTTAAGTAGAAAATATATCATAAGCAACAGAAGAGCTTTTGGTATATTTGATGCAGCCATCCAGAAATTGCGCAAGGATCTTTAAGAAGGCTTAAATAGAATTTGGCATATAGCGAAAGGCGAACTCAACTCGACTTGGCCGCCAGAAAATTGCTTTGCTGAATGAAAGCAGGCAACTCCAGTGGATTTGTGTTATCCCGCCGTCTTCTTCTTCTTATGCTACTCTGTTGATGTTGCTGTGGCACAAATTCATTACTCATTTCAGTGAATAACACATGAAATGCAATACTGTACATTGTTTATATTTTATTTCTTAATTTCAAACAAATTTGCAACAATAATTAAACTTTTCAATTTTTTAAACGAAATAAGAAATGTGCAACGAAATTTCAATTCACAAAACAGCTGACTTCGAAAATTCGAAATTCCTATTCCCCAATTATTCTTCTCCCTAGGAGAAAAGAATTGGAGGAATTTTTCCGCGGGAATAAAAAAATCCGCGAGAACAAAATTCCGCGAGAATATTTAGAATTGGTCTGATAATCTACCATTTATGTGTTTATAAACTCCAAAAACTGATAAGATAGCGATCGTCGTTTGGTTGCACTGAGTGACAGCGTAAACCGTGAATAACATAAAACAGAGCAGCTGAAAGAGTTTAACTTTTTGATGAGTAAATACCCGAGTGTCAGTGTATGTCGTTCACTTACTAAATGCTAAGTCCACATACATACCCGGTAGGAAAGTTGGCTAACTTGAAAGGGAACGTTGAGTTGGTTTTCTTTTACCTGATTTTAAATCCTTCTCATTTAAAAGATGCTTTTGTGTCAGAATCAATTTGATTTGTCATGCAAACAAAAGCCATATTTTATTTGGGTTTTGATGTTTATATAGTTTGGTGATTTGATTCTATAATTTAGGCTCTATTGAAGTTATGTTTTTAATTTGTTGTGACATTTCAGTTGATATTTAACGAATTCAGGGGATTTCTGATAATTATGCACCTTCTGATAACGTTAGAATCGCTTTACTGGCGAATAAACAACTCCAATGTTCAGTATTGCAAAATGGCCTTTTTTTAAACTACTTTGGGAGTAGTACTTCACAATTATACTTCACAACTAATAGCATTTTTAAATTAAAACTGACTAGTTTTTCCTCTGCTTGCGCTGCTTTTTATATTCTCTGTTGCCTCGTTCGCATATTTCTCCTAAGGTCTAGACTTTTCACGAACATGGAACAGTTGTATCGCATACTTGGTTATTTAGCTATATGCGTGTGTATATGTGAGTAACCTCTTTAGCTGATGACTACATATGTGTATGCGAGATAAATCACTTTGATTTAAGCTGCTGGTTATGTGTGTGAAATATTCTTCGTCGCCTTCTATTCAAGTGTGGCTGCTTGCTTTAATGTGTACATGAACATAAGTGTGGCTGCTTGCTGTTTTGTTGTTCTGATTATTTACTAACAGCATAGTTATGCCAATATTCATTAATTTTTCTTAAGGGAGCTTTTTGGCTGATAAATATAATATTCGCCACAATGTCGACTAAAATAGTCAATTAGTGATTTGCATTTAGCTGACTAATAGAATAATTTAGTATTGTTTGTTTCTTAGAATGGTAGGTAGGTAGGTTGAACTGGCCGGTCCATGAGGACCTCACATAGACTGATTGAGTCCGTAGTGTTACCAGAAGTTTGTTTTAACGATCAAAACTGAAAAACCCTATCAAAAACCAGGACCTATGTTATAAAATCTCCGTCCTCTTGGCAAATACTAGAAGCTTCCTAGGACTTAAGCCACTTGCTGCTTCTAGATCTGACAGCTGTATCACTCCTAATAACTGGAGTCTCGTGCTCGATCTTTTCCTCCTCCAACCCGCACTTCCTACATCTGCTATCACTGACCAAGCCTAATTTAAAAGCATGTGACGCCAGAAGGCAGTGTCCAGTCAGAATACCCGTCATGAGTCTACAGTCCTCTCTTTTTAATGATAGAAGCAACTGTATTAGTCTAAGGTTGTAAGACCTACCCATAATCTTCGACACTTTACAGCAACGCGCTTGAACCCACGCCTTTCCGGCTTGGTCGATCATGTGCACCTCTCGCCTTCGCTTAATCTCGCCCAATCTAAGTGGGACGTCTACGGAGCAAGCTTCAAGGGATGCGCCCTTTTTAGCTAGTTCGTCCGCTTTTTCATTCCCATCTATTCCCATATGCCCTGGGACCCAATATAGATGTATGCTTCTCCCTGTCGCGATTCTCTCCAGAGACTGCTTACACTCTAACACGCATTTAGATGCTGTGCTATGCGAGATTATTGCCTTAATTGCTGCTTGACTGTCAATATAAAAGTTAACACGGTTGCAGCTTAAGCTATTCTCTTCCAGGGTTTCTACTGCTTTGGTTACGGCTAATATTTCCGCTTGGAAAACTACAGTAATCCGGCAGCCTGTAGTATCTGCTTATTTCCGGATCAGCGCAGTATACCGCAGACCCTACTCCTTCCACTACTTTGGAACCATCGGTGTACACATGTATCGCCTCGTCCGCCATTTGCGCACCTTTGCAATGGTGATTGTAAAAAAAATATTTGTGTGAAACCAAATAAAAGTTAGCTAAAATAAGTGGGTTAAAATGTAGTTATCTTCGAAGACATATCTTATTATTTGCGTTAAGTTATTCTCTTATGTATGTCCTACAAGTACTTTTGTATGACATTTATGAAGTATCAACCTGCAAAGTAGATTGTGTGGAGATACGGTAAGGCTGTGAGCTTTGCTTTATAAAATTTTTAAATAGCATGTAAACACCATAAAAGTGAGAATAATTGGAACTAGGTAAACCAGTCCAAGTATCGATACAATTTATTAACGTATATATAAACATACATATGACAACTAATATAAATATTTTAAGTCAATAAATACACTAATAAAATGTTAAGTAAGTTGTCAAATAGCTGAACTAATAAAATAATTATTTGATTTGTGGACTTAACTAATTTTCAGCTAACAACTACAAATGTCGGCCTATTTTGTAGCTCACCTAAATATACTATAAGTAGAAAAGGCTCACTAAGGGAACAACGCGTTGAGTTTCGGCCCTTGATAGTATTGTAACGAATTTTAGGAAATTCCGATTATTTGAAACCTTCTGCTAACGTTCGAATCGCTTAACTGTGGAATAAATCACTCCAATATTCAGTATTGCAAACTGACTTTATTTAGATTAATTTGGGAGTAGTACTTCACAATTATACTTCACAACCAATAGCGTGTTTAAATCAAAGCTGATTACTGATTGTTCAGCTTGCGCTGCTTTTCACTCTCCTTTGCTTCGTTCGCATATTTCTCCAAAGGTATACAAGTTTCACCTTCTAGAACTCTTGTATCTCCTGCCTGGTATTTTGTTATATGAGTATATGCATATTTGTAGTTTATATCCATATGCGTGTGCATGTGTGAGTAACTACTTCGACTGATGACCACATCTGTGTGTGTGAGATAGCTCTTCGTCGCCTTCTGCATAAGTGTTGCTAGTTTTAATGTCTACATGTACATAAGAGTGGCTGCTTCATTTTTTTTGTTGTTGTGTGATTATTTACTAACAGCTTAGTGATGCTAATATTCGTCACAGTATAAAATGATTATTGTTACGTCACTATCTTAAGTAAGCACAGCTGAAACCACGCTCACACTTAACTTAATACTACTCAACTAAATAGCTGAAGTTTTAATATATCAAAATTATTTATCTTGTGTAATTGATATATGTGTTTTGGCTATTTTTTCGCTTTCTTCCGGCCTTACCTTCTTTACATTGTGGGTCAAAAAGGAAGGCGAAAGCAATTGTCAAAGGATTTGTTGCCATATGAAATATATATAAAAATTTATAAGAAGTAAGTTAAGTTTGTCAAAGTTTTTATTTGGTATTGCTAAATCGTAAAATTCTGGAAGCTTTGATTTGTCTTGCTGACATTTGCAACTTCCAAAAATATAAAAAAAAACAACTAACAATTTTTGTTGACATAAACTAATTAATTTTTGAGGTGCTTATTTGTCTTTTATTGAGTTATTTATTAAAGAACATATAACTTATACAGATATAACTTTTGCGATTAGCAAATTCACCGCACTAAGGAACTCAAAGTGAAAGGAACCTCCAACTGAAAAGAAGCGAAGCAAGATAATCCTCGAAAAGCGTTTAAATCAAGATTGATGCGTGAACACGCTACGTTCATCCAATGAACTTCATCGCGCTTATGGCTGGATTCTAAAACAGACCTGTATGACAAGAGATATTGCACGTCACTCAGAGCTTCACAGCTAGCCAGCTAACCTCATCTATCTACCACCAACATCTGTCTTTTAACTTTGTTTTCTATCACTGCCTGAAGGCGGACAGGGAGACAACTAATAGTCAACCTTAGCAGAATACTGGAGGTATGAGGCAAATACCAGTTCTGTGCTCAGCATTTTGTATTAAATGTTTATATAATTGTTATATGCAAACGATACAAATTAGGTTTTCGTTTGAGTTTGACATATAATTTCTTTGTTTGTCAAGCTTTTCGTGTTAGATAATGAACATTTTCTTACGTTATCGTCACGTAAAAATCAGCTGTTTTTCGTCTTGTGTCGTGATTGTTTAATATATTGCAAAGAGGAGAACGATTCGTTTGAGATAAAATGGTTTTCGCAATTGAGAGTGAGACCCTTAATATTTTCTGTACTATACCTAAGACAATTATCAAATCGATAACTCCTAAATAACATGGGAAGGAAAATTCTCAAAATATGGAGAAAGTCCTAATCTAGATTAAGCCGCAACTGCAATATTTCTAGAACAGAGGCTAAATATATTTTATGCTTATTCTCGTATTTTGCATGAGTGAAATTACAAATTGTGAAATCAAAACGTTACATTACAGACTAATAAACCTCAAGCGAAACAACGTAGCCATCCGAAAACACTTTCCGTACCGCAAGCAGATTGCATTTTCGTAATGAGTTGAAACGCATTCAGATGTGAATTGATCTTAATTGATAATATTTGAAAAAATAATAATAATAACAATAAAGCCATTTACGTTTGTAAATATGATAGTTCTTTATAAAACATACACATAATGAAGAAAGTTAACTAAAGTAAAGTAAAACAAACAAAAACTTCGTACTAAACAAAAGAAATCAATGTAAGAAACTGTGAATGTTGCTTCTTTTACTTTCTTTGTTTGATCAGAAACATTAAATTGTTACACAATGCGCGTACAAAATAATAAATTATTGCTAATAGAACTCGCAAAAGTAAATATAAATTATCGTGTATTGTATGTATTTACCGAAATCTAACTGTATAGAAAACTTTTTGTTATGTACTATCTATTGTCAATATTTTGTCCGTGCTACGTTTCCTTGACAATGATTTAACATTTAGCGCTCATTTGTTCACAAAATCCTAACGGAAGCTCCCTTCATATCAGTTTTAGCGCCAACAAGAGCTGCTTTATTGTCGCCATTTTTCTCCCTCTTTACTTAAGCTTCGTTAATTTTCGATTGTACTTTGGCTTTTATGGCTTTGGAGTTGGCAAATTTAGTCTTTCCACTTCATTTTCATGTGGTATTCATGTTGCGAAGAGGAGGCTTTTTGTCAAATCCATTTAATTATTATTTCACAATTCCTACAGTATTTGAATTTGTGCGTAAAAGAAGTGTATGTAATGGATTCTTATTATAAAATGGGAAATTTGTCAACCCTTTGCAAAAAAAAAGCTTTTTAAATGAATTTGTCTATTTTTTTAAACTTATTTTTTATAAAACTATACATCAATCATCTTGTTTACCAAGAGGTACAAGGTCCCAAATTGGATCAGGCCTAAGTTAGGAGGGGTTACCCTACAGAAGAAACCTTGCACAAAGTATCTAGGAATCATCCTAGACAGTAAGCTGTCATGGAAGCTCAACGTGGAGGAGAGGGTGAAGAAGGCTTCAACGGCACTTTATGCATGTAAAAGAATGCTGGGGTGTACGTGGGGCTTATCGCCCTCTCTTTCTCATTGGGTTTTTACAGCGATTGTAAGCCCTATCCTATACTATGGAGTTCTTGTTTGGTGGAAAGCCACACAAAAAGCAACCTACCTCAAAAAATTAGAGAGGTATGCAGACTATCAATGCTTAACATTACGGGAGCCCTGAAAACAACCCCGACAGCTGCACTGTATGCCATTCTGCACATTCCACCTGTAGACCTGGTAGCAAAGAACATAGCGTTAACACTGCAACCAGGCTCGGTGCCTCGGGGCAGCTTGAGCGCCGACCATACGGCCATAGTAGTATAGCGTCATCAATCACAAGACGAACAGGCTACCTGAATTCCCTATCTGCGCTTCAAGGCGATCTTAAGGCCACAATAGTGGTGGACGGTTGGCGCAAGGGTGCTCAAATGGCGGACGAGGCGATACATGTGTACACAGATGGTTCCAAAGTAGTGGAAGGAGTAGCGTCTGCGGTATAATGTGCTGATCCGGAAATAAACAGATCATACAGGCTGCCGGATTACTGTAGCGTTTTCCAAGCGGAAATATTAGCCGTAACCAAAGCAGTAGAAACCCTGAAAGAAACTAGCCCAAGCTGCAATCGTGTTAACTTTTATATTAACAGTCAAGCAGCAATTAAGGCAATGATCTCGCACAGCGCAGCATCTAAATGCGTGTTAGAGTGTAAGCAGTCCCTGGAGAGAATCGGGACAGGGAGAAGCAGATGAACTAGCTAAAAAGGGCGCATCCATTGAAGCTTGCTCCGTAGACGTCCCAATTAGAGTGGACGAAATTAAGCGAAGGCGAGAGGTGCACATGATCGACCAAGCAGGAAAGGCGTGGGTTCAAGCGCGGGGCTGTAAAGTGTCGAAAATTATGTGCAAGTCTTACAACCTTAGACTAACAAAGTTGCTTCTATCATTAAAAAGAGAGGACTGTAGAGTCATGACGGGTATTCTGACTGGACACTGCCTTCTGACGTCACATGCCTTTAAATTAGGCTTGTTTAGTGATAGCAGATGTAGGAAGTGCGGGCTGGAGGAGGGAACGATCGAGCACGTTCTGTGCTCTTGCCCTGCGCTTGCCATGCTAAGACTCCAGCTATTAGGAGTGATACAGCTGTCAGATCTAGAAGCAGCAAGGGGCTTAAATCCTAGGAAGCTTCTAGTATTTGCCAAGAGGACGGAGTTATTTTATAACATAGGTCCTGGTTTTTGATAGGATTTTTGTTTGGTCGTTAAAACAAACTTCTGGTAACACTACGGACTTATTCAGTCTATGTGAGGTCCTCATGGATCGGCCAGTTCAACCTAACCTAACCTAACCATACTTCATAATAACTATTTGACTATTAAACTTTCAAAGCGTTTCTTTTTTATTGTTTTTGAAATTTTCTATAGTATTCATTCGTTAATCCTTCTATTATGTATTATTTGCTTAACGAATGATGTTTTTTGTTGATAAAATTATTTATTTTTCTTCCATTCGCCAGCGGGTAATATGTCAAATCCTTTTATCGTCGTGCTCATGCTTCAACTGAACTCAACTAACCCCGTCCAGTTGAGGTATGTATGTATTTTTGAGTGTCGTTTAATGCTGTTGAATTCGAATTACTTATTTCGGTTGTTGTTGCAGTGGAGATATGTGCTACACTCCTTCCACTTTCAATTTTATTGTTTTTGTATTTGACATTAGTTTGCTTTGCTGTGTGATAGCCTCGACCGTCATGAACTTTGTGTCTTATGTTGTTTTCACAATTTATTTATATAACTACTGTAATTGTAATTGTTCATTTAAGCTCCGTATTGTATTTGAAGCTGTGTATAATTTATGAATATATTTAATTTTAATCTTTACATGATGCGGTGTTTTTTCAATTTTATTTTGGATTGTCTTCTTCACCTTCGGTTTTGTTTCGAAAGGGTGTGTCATTGGTGACTTTGTGAAATGTGTAAGTCCCGCAATTAAACTGATTTGAAGATTTTCGATTTATTTTAACGAAAAAATATTGAATCAATTGGCAATATATTCATTAAAAACACAGTTACTCACGACAAATCAAAATGTCCGAAAACATATCAGATATTACAGAAAGAATTCCCGAAATCTCACCATCATACCAGAGTCTTTGCGAATCACATCATCAATACTTCAGGCACTGTCATAATCAAAAAAGTCTTCAAAAAAACATTCAACAGGTAACACTCAACGAACAAAACATGTAACAGTAAGCGAACAAAAGCAACAAACGCACGAAACAAGTCGTTCAAATAACTGACTCTACCCGCCACCAACAGCCATACAAACTAACGAACTATTAATAGATGATGAACGATAAGAACAGACTAAGACGAAAGTCGTACTGAAGATGCCACAACACCGAAACTGATTTGTCAATTTGACAAGGGCTGACAGAAAATCGTGTCAATGCGCATATGACTTCTTATGCTTAGTGACCCCTTGGAAATTCCATGTTGGAGGTTCCCATGTTGAAAATTAGAACCATCAACAATTATTAAGGGTGCATTATATTGCGCTCATTACTTGTTTTGTATTCAAATTAAGTTTGAGAAATATTAGTACTGTTACCGCTCTTTTGTGCTGTCTTTGTTTCGGTGTAAGAGGAGAAATACTCGCCTTTTTCATTAAACGTCGAGGTTAATAACTGCGTATAAAGTGTTTCAAAAAGTGATATTTAGTCAAAGAATATAGCATAAAGCTCGTAATTTGGCAAGCTCGCTGGTAAAGTAGTGAACATATTTTGTCATAAAATTTTTGACAACACAAGAGAAAAGAAGCAGTGGTGTCAGTGACAAATTATGTTCTGAAAACGAAACAACTTCGCCGAACGACTTTTCATTCAGGAGTACTTAACAAAGCTTTTAAAAAGTAGACCAATTAGTTTAAGGAGACGTTAACCAACTCAACTCATAATTCCCTAATGAGAACTATGTTTATCATGACTGGTAATGCCAAGCCCCACTGCCACCACCAAACCTAACCAAACGAAATATCTGGTTGCAGTATTACATATACTCGCCTTCTGTCCAAATATGTTTTGGTGCGTGTCCGGCTTGCAAAATGCAATTACATCACAGTGTTTTTACTGTTGCAGTTCTCTAGGTTGGTAACCGGAAGTATGTAATAAAATTCATATTTTTGCAAGCTCAACATTGAAATGCGAAGTAAGTTGTTATTGTTTTGAAACAGTTGTTTAATCCCAAAGCGATACATATCGTCGTGATCATAAAAAAAATTTGAGCCAACCCATAACCCACCCTTTACAATTGTACTATGAAATAGTTGTCATGCATTAGTCATGTGTACGTGCGTGCGTTGTCATCTCCTTGATTTTTTGTTGTCGGTTTTGGAAATTTCAATCGCTAAGGGGGTCGTGTGCAACATACATACTTTGTTCTTGCTCTATATCACTGAATAATAATCTCATCTCAATATTTCCCCCATCCCTTATTATTATTCGTATGTCGGGTCGCTGTGTTGTGCGTTGTTGCCTCTGTGCACGTGGTATGTACGTGTGTATGTGCGTTTCATGCGCTCTTAATCGCATATTTCTTAACAATTCCGGTCTATTAATTTTACGTACTAAAATGTTTATGGTAAGTGCGTTCTTTTTGCATTCGTAGTCTACCCGAAGGCTGCCAAAATGGCATGTTTTGTGTTCTTCTGTTTTATGATTTTAGGCTAGTTGAGAAGCACTTTGAGTTATCGTGCGGGTTAACCAAAACTGTCCAGCCGAACGTTAACAGTATTGCGGGGAGAGAAAGAATTAAACTATAAAAGTACAATCTTACTTTCAATTAAGTTATGATGCTTTTTCCTCTTGAGTAACATCAAGCTATCAAAAGAACGCACCTGGTCTACTGATGGCGTGGTACGTTGGTATGTATGTATATATGAACGACCTCTACGTAATGTGCGATTGAGACACACATCGATGTTGTCGCTGTATTTTTTTACCTTTTTATTTGCATTTTATTTAAAATTTTTTTTTCATTTTGCTCCACAAAGATTTGTTTATCATTTTTTCTGGCTTGAGTTGTACACGATTTTATTGGCATTTATTTATGTAAAGCCGCGCGGAATTTTTGGCGTTTTGGCGCCCAACAACGGGATGGTGAATTTTGCTGTTTATTATTCGCATCTTCAGAGGCAACGGTTGAGCAAATTGTCTATCAAAAATCACGTTTAATTCGCTTAAGGTTATTTGGTTCATGTGCTTCAATTAAGGCGAGTGAAGTTTTCAAAGCTGGGGTGGTGGCGTTGTGAAAAGAAAAAAGGGGAGTTTACGTATACGGTTACTGCATCTTATCACGGCATACGTTTGTACATTATTTGTTTATTATCTTGTAAGCATGAAAAAAATCTTCGCTTTTAATGTCATAATTTACTACTATTGGGGGGAAGTCATTATCCTCTCAATTGTGTTTAATAAGGGAAGAAGCAATGAGGAATTAGCTTCCTACAGCGGTTGCTGAAACGGATTATTCTTATGATTTATTAGATTGAGTTGGCCGCTTCTACTAGAACAATAAGTTGTTGACATCATTAGAGCAAAGCAGTGGTATGATGAGTTCTTGCGGTAATAAGGTGACTACTGAAGGCGCTGTACGATCGTCTTTGAATGAACGAAATCAAATTCATCACTACTCTAGTAGAACAACCAACTTGAGCTGACAACAGAAAGCATCGGCTTTTGTATATATACCTCTTTTCTTACTCCAACGGTATGGACACATTCAGTATATGTAAGTTCTTCATTGACCGGGCAATACAAGAATAACTTATTCTCTCTGCAGAAGCTTTCAGGGCATGATGAAAGAGGTGTCGATTCAACATTCCCTTTGTCCAATTTTACGAGTAAAGCAACTCAATTATTGGGGTCGCGTATTCTTAAAATAAAATTATTAGTGACGAGCTTGATTTGTTTCGTTAACATCTCAACCTGACGGCCCAGCGGCGAAAGGTAACATACAATCACAGCGATATTCGAAGAAAAGAAATCGCCGTTCTTCACTGCCTGGGATAACGTCAAAATAGCATTGACGGGATCTACCCTCTGTGTCTGCGCCATATACTGCTACAAAGTCAACAATTAAAAACGTTCTCTGTTGCAGCTTAAGCGACATTTAGCATTCAATCTCAGCATAACAACAAATAGCAGTGGTTTGCAGCACAAATCACGAATTCACTGATTTACATTGAAGCAAATGATTGTGTTTTTTTTTGGACGATCGACTTGTGACTGCGTCTGATATTGCGAATATTGGTAAGGGTGATTGTAAACTGTGACCAAGATCATATTGATATTCTATCACAGTTCAGTCACACTCACAAATGACGTTATTCCCCACTAATATGCGGATGAATAGCTGGCTGCGTTTCGGTGATGACTTTTCCTAGTCAAAGAAGAATGATGGAGAAAATATGAATTTAATTAAACTTAATTAGGAATGGCTATTTTATGAATGAACATAAACTAAATTGAAATTGAGAGAAGGAAGATAATACAGGAAGTTATAGGGAAGTAACGGCAAAATATTTTATGATTTACTTAAAAAAACAAAAAAGACACTGTGATTATAACACGAATTTGAAATTGACGCCAATACACTTTACGTAGCTGACATATTTGTAATTGGACATGGAAATGAAGCGCGTGCGATAGATGCGAGTACCAATGTAAAACTTTTGTCACGGATGCGTCCAGATGCTCTTTACAAATAACAAACAAAAGCAAAGAAACCAATTTTACACACACAAACTCATACTTTCATACAAATTGTAGGATTTTAGTTAAAGCAATAGACGCAATGGAGATAAAGCTATAATCCAATCATTGTCTGAAAGTTACAAATATAGTATATATATTGTAAGAGATTGTATGAGGATGCATATGCATATGTGTGTGTAAACAATATTAAAAGCGATGGCTGTAAATAAAACTGGCACCCTAAGGCGAGACAAGGTTTTGACTTGAACAAATTCATACAAAAAGAACAAAACCTACGAACACGATGTAAATAAAAAAAGTAGACAACTACAACAATGGAACAGTTCATTGGGAGTAGAAATGGGGCAGCATGCATGTATGGTTCGTTCTAGGATAGGAGAGGTACTGCAATGCATTGTCTTGGCATGCACAACATGCAATGTGCAACAATGCGGACCAATTTGCTATTGCTTCAGTTCAAAATATATTTGTAAAGCATGCACATATTCACACAATCGTTTGTAAATATGTATATTTTGTTTATCGTAAGTTCATAAGTAAGCATTTTTGTTCTAATTTTCTTGCATTGCGTTATTACACTTCTTTTTAAAGTTTTCACACAAACAGCTGTTAACAAAATAATAAGAACATAACATTTACAAAGCGAACTATATTTTAGTTTTATATAAATAATAAAGCTGTTGATGTTGTTGTTGTTGTAGCAATGCTCGCCCCACCTAATAGCCGCGACGATCACAAATTGTCATCAATATCCTCTAACGGGAGTCCAAGGAAACTTGCCGTTTCAACAGGGGTGGACCATAAGGAAAGGGGTGTTAGAGGGGTTGGTTCCACATTACAATTAAAGAGATGGTTGGTGTCATGTGGGGACACATTGCAAGCAGGGCATACATTTTGTGTGTGACCCCATTTAAATAATAAAGCAGGGTTATGCTGTGCGGTGTTGGGCTATAGAGTTGACACCGGCGGTGGAGTTACTGGCGTTGATACACTATTTTGTGAATCGTAGCGTAATATGGCACCACCAACAGCAAACTAGCACAAAGTTTTAAAAAGCGAGCGACATCTTGCTGTTATATAGTTTACAAGCCGAACCCGTGCGCATCTTGCGCAACCAATATAAAAGTATCTTATCAAATATCAACAGAAATCAGCTGTTCTATCAATCAATTAAAACTTACAGCTTGCGCTGCCTCTAGCGTATGGTAGCAACTGCCGGTAATGCAGTGCAAATATACACAATAGTGCCATAGTAGAAATACATTTCTTTGTGTGCTCACAATCGTTTATTTTTAACAAATTATTTTAATAAAATATAGCTAAACAAAAGCACTACGACCAAAATTTCCCAAAGCTCGCTAATAGCCCGAATCTCCATCTTTACAACCAAAATTTATTTATAGATTTTGATTCCAAATAAGGGACCCGACATACATATAAACAACAATTAGAAATATATAATATATATGATAATTATCCTCACTCTGTCTTCTTCTTATACATTTCCTCGTTTCACTTATATTCTTTCTCTCGTTTCCACTGCCTTTCTTGCTCCTTGCCCTATCCCAACTAGATACATGCCTCGAACCGATTTGGAGATATAGCAAATATGAATATTTCTAAAGACTTATCTCCCACTTTTCCAAAGCTTTATATATCCTATATTTTGCGTAGTAACTTAGTAAAGCTAAACGAAAAAAAAATGACACTGAAGATGGCTCAACGCCGAAAGCGGTCTATCTCCAAACCAAATTTTACAAGGGATGACGAAAAATCTTTCCAACAAACATCAAAACAAAAACATCTAGTTCCTACTTTTTTGTTCCACGCTGTATACTCAGCGAGCATTTTGCTCTCGCTTTCAAAGAATTTCACATTACATGCACTATCATATAAAAAAAAATCACGATAGAGTCTTCAGCTATTTAGTTAAATATATATTTCTAAACCTTAGAAAAACACTCAACTGCTCATACATATATACAAACATTAAAAATAAAAATAAATATTTGTATGTGTAGTTAACTTTAAGTTCATAAAAGCAAAGACGTGCATTTTATTTTTTTATATAAATTTTCCTTTCCTTTTCATTGTGGAATTATCGGTTCTTCTGATTGTTCTTGAGAGCCTGACGCTCAGCGTGAAGTTTTTTTATTACAAAACTGAAAATATAGTTTTCTTATGCTATTTGCTTTGTGGTGGGCATTTGTGTTGAAATGCTTCATCCAACTCTCTAAATAACTTTATGAGATTATTTATAGATATTTTACATCGATAGTCAGCGTTTCATTAATTACAAAAAAAAATTACCAATTACTTCAGCAAAGCCTCCTACGGAACGAGCAATGGAGCATCAGCTGGTATGTGCATTATTCTGTAAATTGTTTGACTTGGCAGCACTGGTATGCGAAAATCGTACCTTAACAGCTTGTATGTTAAGCTAAGAGTATTTTTTATCGGAACCCGCTTATGGCAGCAGAGGAAGAGAGCGGCCGACACTCCGCTGGAAAGACCAGGTGGAAAACGATTTAAATTCCCTTGGTGTCACCAAAGGTGGCGCCAATTAGCAGAGCGAAGAAGCGACTTGAGCGACCTTGTTGACGAGCCATAACGTTTTAAGCGTTAAGCGCAATTAAGTAAGGTTTGGTGAGTGTATCGATGTGGGGCTTTTGCGGATCATAGAATCCGGTACGTTTCGGTAACAAAGCATCATTAAGGTACTAGCCCGACCATTTCGGAACGATTTATATGACCACATTTAAACAGTCTAGCCGTATTTTACCCTCGCGTAGGTGAGGTGACAATGGGTCGGTCTTTTGGAAGCTATAAAGCCTTGTATGCGCTTATCAACTCCTTGAATCAATCAACGACATTTTCCCCTATTGTAGCAAAAATGAGTCCAACGCTTTATGTTAATTGTCTGATCAAAAGCCCTAGATTGATGGGAAGTGTGAATGATGATACCATAGAAATACCTAATATTTTCTAGCTTAGTGTTATTATTACTTCATGTAAGTTTGGTTTTCGATAAAACCTTAACTCGAACATTTTTATAATTATTTTATCTCGGAGTTTTTAGTAGTATTTAATTGCCTATCATTTCTCATTCTATTTAGTATAGTGATCATTATTACAAGGACTCTTCCTGACAACTGTTACAATCTAAGTCCTCAATAACATAATCATTTCAAAGACTTTACTTCGGACTCTGAGCCGGTATGTTGTCCTCCTCGAAATCCATAGGTAGTTCATGTCAATTCTCGGAATGTATGGAAATTTGGTCCAAAATATGAGCGAAATAGGAACACACATACTATTTTTGTGAATATCCGATCCTTGCCGCAACATAGCGGCGAGTTGTATAGATCTCATTCATTTTTGTATGTATTTATGTGTTCCAAATATGAGCCAAGGTCGGACAACAAATACGATTTTGAATCTATCGCGATCCCTTGCGCCCACTAGCGGCGAGTATTTTTCATAGATCTCATTCTATTTTTGTATGTATTATGTGTTCCAAATATGAGCCAAATCGGACCACATAAACGATTTTTTTGAATATCTCGATCCTTGCGCCGCCTAGTGGCGGGTTTTTCATAAATCTCATTCTATTTGTGTATGTATTATGTGTTCCAAATATGAGCCAAACCGGACCACAAATACGATTTTTTGAAATATTTCGATCTATGCGCCACCTATTGGAGTTTTTTCTTATTATTGCTTTGTCGTGTTCTGAACTATATTCCCAGTTTCAAGCTTGTAGCTTATCGGGAAGTTACTTAAATTTCAATTACAAAAGTCGTGCCGGCCAGCCAGCCGGCCGGCCTGTCAAGTCAAGCTAAATAAAACCCATAAAAAATACTGAAGTTTTGTCACCTTCATACGCAATAACCCACATAAACCTGATCTTTTTTTAACATTCTAGTTTGGAGCTGCTTGAAATAATAATTTGTAACCACATTGCGAACTTGTATTCTACCTAGTTCAATTTTTTGTCCGGAAAGCAAGTAAAACATCTTCATAATCCTAACCTAGTGACTTTACATCCCTTAACACATGTTCTCAAAACTAGCTCTAACGATATCTGTCGCGCTAATCACTGGCTGGATATCTATATTAACTCTCCGTTGTGTGATGTGGCCTTCGCAGGCCATTTCGATTTTTGAAGGGGTATATCTTTTTGTTTCGTTAATTTTTCAAAAAAGCGGCGTCAATATACCCTACAGGCCTGTTAACTGAAGCTTCTGAAAATTGTATAACAATTTCTAGCGAAGTGATTATGAAAAAAATATGTTTTACACAAAAACTTCACATGCTAGGGTAAATGGCCTGCACAGGCCCACCACTGCAATTTTGGTGTAGTCATGTACCGTACTTTTCGACAGTTTTACTAGATTTAGTAAAAAAAGGACGACAACAGGCGCCAGATATCTCCAGTTAAGTTAGAATTGAATTTGGTTGCAAATTTTCTTTGTGTATGATTGATTTCGTTTTTTGCAATCATTTTTGTTTGAGTGGAGACAAGTTAGTATGTATTTACAATTGAAATAGTGATCTGTATTATTCATAAAGTGTTTTCTTTTATGTTGTGCCGGAACAGAAATATCACTTTTAGACGAAGTAGATAGGGCTTTATTAGCTATCTGTAGAAGTAGTAATCATCTATCAAGTGAGGAAGTGCGCCATCACGAGGCACTGCTGAGCAAATTTACTGCAGCGGAGGATGAGAAAGATAATCCGTATGTCATCGACGACGATGATGATGAGAATTATGTTCCTGTTGATGACGGAGAGGTATCTGATATTGAGAATGAACTTGAGGTCAAAGAAGAATTTCCTAAAAACAAAGACATTTATAACGTTGGATGGAATGAAGTAATCGAAAAGGAGCCTAGTGTCTCAAATCTTGCCAGTGGAGTGAATCGATTACTAGGTGAAAAAAGTAATATAACGAGTGCAAGATTGACAATAAGTTTTGGAAAAAGGAACCGCCAGCACCTAGAGCACGCCATTGGAACTGGTTTGGCAGTACTCGCACCAGACTAGTGGGACCTGCTCATAGATTTCTGCGATTGCAGTGTCTATTTTTCGTGATATAATGTCATCTGAAATAGTGGAATTGTCCGTCAGTAGAAGTGATCAAGGCCTGGAATAAGGCTAATTCAACATGTAAGCCAAAAGAGTGGAAGACCAATGGGTCTATGGCATTCTCGGCATTTTGATATTTATAATGCAACGTTAAATCGATTGAAAATGTTGCTTCGGTTTGTTCGTTTAATGGAGTTAACACTCGTATTGAACGTATGCAGTTGAGTAAATCTGCACCAATTGACGACATTTTGACTATGATGAATCACAATCTTCAATAAGCATATATCCCTAACGCAGCAATAACAGTAGATAAGCAGCTATTTCCTTACCGTGGGCGAACTAGATTCTTCAATAAACTTCTGTTTTTTTAGTAGTATTACACTTATATTGATTACAGACATAATACACCACCCTATAAACAAAGGACGTTTTCTCATAGTGCCTGGCCAGGCCATTTTAAACAACGAAATTATATAAAACTTTCACACAACGGACGGTTAAGTAGTGTCACCCAAGTAACAGAAATAGGTTAATAAAGAAATATTTCAGTACACGCTTTTTTATAAACATTTGTTGAGTGTAAGCTGGGTCATTAGCCGCACAAGGCCCGCCGTCTGCGCCCATGTACAAATGTACTCTATTTAAATCTATATTTATCTCTATATGCCTTTAGTAATACGTTTTTCACTTTAATGCTTTCCTAATCGCGATTTCTCGTAATGCTTCCATTACCTGTTTCCCCTTTACTTCTACCATGCTTTGCCACAACACTTAACCTTTAACCTCAAGACATAGCGCGTCACCTGCTTTGTTATTGTTTTCTTTACTGAGTGCATTATCGTTAAGGCTCATAAATACATTAGTAAAGTAGGGCGTACTATATCCTTCGGAAAATGTTGATAAGCTTAGCGTTATGCTGAAATAGGCTTATCTTGTACTCAAATAATAATAGAAAACTCATGCATCCCATTCCACATAGTAGTACATTCGTTTTGTAAGCGGCTTTACAACAAATAATTACTAACAAATCAAAATCCCTTGACAATCAAAGCAACAAAACCAGACAGGCGGCTAAAATACAAACAACAATAACTGTGCATAAGCATACAACAACAATAAAATAATAGTAATAATAATAACCAGCAGGTAATTCTTCAGACTACGACATTCCTGCGGCTTCATTTCCTCTAAAGAATTCGCTTTTAATTTTTTCTAACACGTTCATTTTTGTTTGTTTGCTTTTCAATTAATTTTTCTTCCTTTGTTTTGCTTTCTATTCTTATATTTTTGTACTTCTTTCATATTATGTACAAACATAATTCACTCAACTGAATTAACTTATTCAATGCATAAGATTTATATCTTTAGCTACTGTCCCGTTTGTCTTCATTTTCTTATGGCTTATAAATCCTTGAAATGCAAAGATATCTTACGAAAATTATATGGTAAAAAAAATTATAAAAAACTAACAATAATAATAATAAAACCAAAAAGGAACCATGATATTACGCTCATTATTCCGTATGAAATCTTTCTCACCATCACCAGTGCTTTGCTTCGGTAAAAAAAAACAAAAAAAAATAAAAAATACAAAACAAAAAATGAAATCGAATGAATACAAGGTTGGAAAATGGAGCCCAAAGAGCCATATCATTGATAGCATCTTTAATGGTTTTGCCTGTCCATTAATAGCCGTGCTTTGAACAGGTTTCCTCGTATTGACTACATAATTTTATTTCAATTCAATTTTCGTTTTCTTTTTCTTTTCATATTTATTTGCATTTTATTACAGGTGAGTCGGTTTGGTCTTTGACCTGCAGTTCAGTTATACAAATATTTTTCTGGGAATTAATTTTGTTTGGAAATATATATAAATGTATTTCTTCCTTTTTCTTTGATATTCGCTGGTATTTGTTGAATATTTTTATTGACTTAAATTTTAATTCCATTGTGCTTAGTTATCGTTAATTATCTTGTTTAAACACATTTAATGGGAAATGGGGTTGAGGTTGAAGTTTTTCCTTTTCCTGTTATAGTTTTCACTAGCTTTTTCAATTAAAGATGTTCTTGAAATGAGAAATTACAGCAAAAACCGCAATAAAAATAACAAAGATCGGAAATTTCTTTAAAAAATTTCACCTACGAATATTAACAGCAAAAAATGTAATAAAAGTTAAAATAATTCGCGCCTTTCCAGTTGCCGTACCTGCTTTAAATAGGTGCTTTAAAAAAGGCTGATAATGTCAACACTTTTTTAAGTCCGCTGGTTAGCAAGAGCAATATCGTTAGAATATTGCATAAGCCAGTTGAGAATTACCGGCTTATGCAAATCTAAATGAAATAAACTCAGACGCTCATTTCTCTGTACATGATTGGCGCCAAGATCTACAACAGAGCCGGCCACACAAATACTAACACAATTGCATAAGTGTGTGTAAAAATTGAGTGACAACTCCCCACAGTGTGCAAAAAGAAAATGTGGACTGTGAAGTTCGAAATTAAAAAGGACTCTGGTTATTTGATTTCAAGCTAATCCTAACAATACTTACTTATATTCATATAATTAAGAACGCGGAGATCGAGCTAGCCAGATAAAACTTTTTATAAAAGAAGGTATGGTGTTTCTTCAATGCAAAATTTACTTAAAAAATCACTTTTTCATCAAGAAAGAACTATAAAACAAAGTAAATGTAAAGATAGAAATATATATTTTCAAAACATAAAGTTATTCAATATGTATAAAAATTAATAAAACTAAGTAGAATGTATAAAAAGTTACTTATTTGAAATTGTCAATATTTATTAATAATTAATTATTAATATTTAAATTGTCAATATTAATATGTATGTTCAAAGGAACTTAATAATACTAACTAAAGCGTATTAAAAGTCACTTTAACATTGCAGCATATTGTTTTTATTATGTGCCCAAAAAGTCGCATGGACTTTTCCTTTTGTATTCACTGTTGATTTTAGTGAGTGACCAGCGAAAGCAAACGATCGTGATCGCATATCGTTAGTGTCGAAAATACGAACGCAAATTGCACAATGTGCAACTTTTGGCCGGCTCTGATTTACAACCTTTGATGCTATCGTGTCCAAAAGGATCGTCGTTCGTCTGTTTGTTGCACGATTAGCGATACGAAAGGCAAAACGATAACAGTCGACTCTTACCTTATCTCGGCATTCTCGTATCACTAACAGCTGTTGTGAAAGCAAAAACGAAGTGTCAGAAGCAAAGAACGAAAACAAATATGAGTGCTTTCGTGCAGTTGACAAGTAACGTAAAACTAAACGATAAACGAAAACATAAGCTTCAGTACCATTAGCAGACGATATCGCCAACGCAGGTATCGTTCGCCAAACAGAATGAGGCTGTTAAAGTATAAAAATTAAACGGATCTTCGACCCAAATCGTTTAGAACACTACTCGTCTATAGCTTCTAACCCGTTGTTTAGAATAATTTTTTTAAAAATTTCAAAAAGTCTATTACTGTTAACCCATTACTGTATTTTTGTGAAGGCCATATAATTTATTTTATAGATTCAAGTAGGCGCGAAGCATTTGGTGCACTTTGAGGTGCGCATCTTAGCGCTGAGCCAAGCCCATAGGCTACAGCCATCTCATTTTAATGTTTCAACCCCAAATATGGAAGAATTGTGTGTGTCAAAATATTTCATAAACCCGTTGCGAATTACATAGACAGTAAATTTAAGTAATTCAAACGAAGTATAAAGCAGCTATAATTTAAATTTGACATGACTTATATTCGATACTGGTGGACCGCGCACTCGTCCTGCCTGAAAATTGACTTTACTTCACTAGATATTTTGCTCATCCACATACTTTCTATGCAATTCCGCTGTTGAAATTTATATAAAAAGAAAAAATATTTTTTCAGACATCTGGCAACCCAAACAAAATTGTGGATGTTCCATGCCGGGTTTCAAGGCATTATAAACCTATAATTCTTAACCAATGCAGAAGCAATTTCCAACTAAACGAACCTTTTCTATGTTTGTGTGAAGATTATAACTCTCACTCAAGAATAATTGATGTATCGGACTCGCTCTTTGCCATAAAAAAAAACGGTTCTATCTTCTCTTAATAATTAAACAATTATATTTATACTTTTAATCTATTGTATTTTGTGAATCTATATTTCTCAGCTGATGAGTTTCTCTGTAGCTAAGGGGTTTTAGATCTCGGCGCGTAAGAAGCCACTGCCTCTCAAAGACTCGGTAACAAAAAAAAGTATTAATTATAAATAAAACATAAATAAGAATTAGAATACAAAAAAATAAAAAATAAAAAAAACTATGTATGAATTAAAAAAACAAAAAAATAACAGGATTAGCCTGGTTTCATCGGGCCACTTGAGGACAGTGCGCTGCCACAACGTCCGAGAAAAAAAAACCTAGTTTATGTAGAGCACAAAAACAACAACATTAACACAGCTATGGCAAGGTACTTGTAGCTACCACGGCTACATACGAACATTCTACGAAATGTACCATAGATGGCAACGCCATTGTTTTACTAAATATAAAAATGTAAGGCGCGATAACCTCCGAAGAGTTTTTAGGCCCAGTTTCTCTTTTCCAGTTTGCGTCGTGCTCCTTTTAGTTTTTCCTAGTAGGTCAGTTGTTGCAATTTATAAATAAGAATTGTTTCTTGCAGAAATCTGGCAACAACAAAATTTTTTTTTAACCTTTTTGGGGAACTAATATTTTTAAGACGCTAGCCAAAAAAATATCGATTTGTTTGTTTGGTCGTCAAGCAAATACTGGTAACACGACACATTCAGTCTATGTGAGGTCTTTATTGACCGGATAGTTCAACCTAACCTCAACGCTTAAATGAGCGTAATACGCATTCAAATAAATAAGCTTTTACCATTTTACCAAATTTTATACATTTCCGCACATCAACCGTTAACATCAATAAACACTAATTAAAAGGAGCCCACTCACTTCGCCATTCAATAAAATCACGAAAAAACAATGGTCGTAGATAGTTAAATATTAATGCGTTTTCTCCATAATTGTATCCTATTCTTATGGCCGTGTCACAATGAAGTTGTTTATGTAGATACGTTTAATGCAATCTTAAGCATGCCAGTATCATCGTCAGAATAACGCAAGGTGTTTGTAAATATAAAGGAACTTCAGACTTAGCATGTGAAGTTAATTTGGCCTTGCCCATTCACGTACAAAATTCGCGAAGCTCTGTTACAAAGATTTTCACTATACAAGAAAACTACTTGCTAACATATTTAGTCTCCTCTTCATTTGTTAAAACGCACTTTTGAACTGTGAAAGAATGTTAGAAAAGTAGCTATGAGTGGGAAAAAAAATTTCACTTGCAAAGTGTTAAAGCTCTCATAACCAAAACACGAGTCACAAACAAACACGAGTTGCAAACAAAGTTGGAAGATGGCTAAGGTTTCATGTCAGAGGGCGCTAGTGTCGGTCTCCATAAAAATACGCGCAATCTACTCATCATACATAAGATAGCGTTAAACGAATCTACATGAAAAATTTCATTGTGGTTCGTCCATTATTGCAATTGCCCAGCTAAAACTAACACAAATGGTCATAGATATATACCGTGGGTCATAGTGTCTATATTTGGGTTTTATTAATCGCCAGGCGGAATATACGATCCCGATTTTTAAAAACGTGTTATCCTTGTTTGGGAAAGTTATTACCGATACATTTTCAGCCGAGGCAAAGAGTTTTGCAAACAAATTCTGAGATAGAGCATTCTTCAATCGATTGTTGAGTACAAAGCATTTCATGGATATGTCAATTAGGGCCGATTAACAATGAACCTTTTGCGCAAACTTTGAAAGATTGGTCCAATTTATGGGTTAGGTAGACTCCGTATACAGATTTTGTAAAACGTAGGGCGAAGCGAAATTTTAACATATGACGTTCTTATCTCTCAAAGTTTAGGTATGAGTCAAAAGATTTATTTTAGCTGGACCTTCTGGACTTTGCTGGAATTCAGTGGACATTTAGCAGTAATGAAACCAATAAAATATTTTGTAATATTTTGTTTAACACTTGATTAACGCTTGAGTTTAATTTCTGAAGCAGATTTTGATTCAGTTCCAACTTATATTGCATTCCACAATAAACCTTAATTTTTACGCATCAACTAAAATAAGAAGTTCTAATGTGTTTCAGCCGTTTGTTCCGAGGACGTTTATAAACTTCGGAAACGACTGTTATGCTGAAGATTTATTAAGTTAAAGCTTTTCAAATTGATTGAAATTTTATAGACTGATAAACCCCGATTTCTCTGCGCTGTTGTTGCAGTATCGGTAAATTAAAATGTTCCCGAAGGTATATCACCGTGCACTGCAGTAGTTACGGTATTGTTTCGTTGCTAAGAACCGACTAGGTACTGTGCAGAGTAGGCATCAGCGCGGCGATCTATCTGTAAGAGTGTTAGTAGTACCAAAGAAACCACAAATCGATAATGAAGTGTCAAACGCTCGTTCCGCACTGGTTTGGCACTTTTGTCAATGTTAACGGCAGTATTGTGGCTAATATTAGCATCACCATGATGTTAGTAAATAATCGCAACAGCCACACTTATGTACAAGGCAGCGAAAAATATTCCACACACATAACCAGCATCTCGAAGCGAAGAAATATTTCACATGCATATATGTAGCTGGTAGCTAAGAGCAGAAGTTGTTACTCACACATGCGGACGCATAAACCTAAATAACCAAGCATGAGATACAACTGTTCTAGAGGGCATGTTCGTGTAACGTCTAGACTTTAGGAGAAATGGGCAAACGAGGTAACCGAGAGTATAAAAGCAGCAAATGCTGGGAAATCAGTAATCAGTTTGATTTAAACACGCTATTACTGAAGTATAAGTGTTATTGTGAAGTACTACTTCCAAAGTAGTCTAAATAAAGACCACTGAATACTGAATATTAGAGTTATTTATGCGACGGTTCAGCGATGCGAACGTTAGCAGAAGGTGCAAAATAATCGGAATTCCTCAAACTTCGTTAAAGTATGCTACAAAGAGAAGGAAACGAACGTATCTTGTAAACCTATACCCTCTATGTAATATAACAATGCGCGCAAAAGAATTACGGCCTTGCTTGCTCCTTAGTTGTTTTGACACTGTTCTAATTTTTAACTTATTGATAGATAAGGAGGTGTGACACATACATACATTCAACATATGAATTGGCTGCACTGGGGTTAAGGTTCATTCCAGTCGCCCAATTCTCTCAGATCTTTGTAAAAATATATAGTCTGATCTTTTCATCCGTAAAAACATAAAACAAAATAAATGAATAGACGATTAAATCAAAGATTATAAAACAAATAAGCTTTAGCCCACTGTACCTACAAATACATTACAGACATCTATGACAAACCATTTTCCACCAAAAAAAAACCTAAAAAGAATCGTAAGTGCGCTTTTCTTGATTGCACTTAATTGCAAGTGCGTTTTATGTGCACAAATTCCTCACTAAATCCACTCACATAAATAACAACAAACAAGGCAAAACTATGCTATCAACAACAACGGCAATGGGAGAGCAGCTTTAGTAAAACTAGTCCGATACATAAACCAACACAAGAGTGTACGTATGCTAAAATGTTTCTAATTAATGTGACACAGCATGATTTCCTCCAACGTCGTCCAATCAATTTTGATAAACAACAAAAATGTTCACATGGAAGCTGAGGAAGAAATAAAATGCAAAATGGGTTGCAACAATTTTGGAAAATATGCAGTAAAATCAATTTATGATCTGGTGGTTAAGTGACTAAAACCAACAAAAACAAATAAACATACATACATATCAAATGTATAATTAACGTTATATGTCAATAGAATTTGAATGTTATTGAGAAAGGAAACAAAAAGAAATACACAAATATTTGCACAAAGGCAACAACAACAAAAAGATGCACGGAAGAGGGAGTAAATGAATGTGAAATAATTAAATGAAAGTTCAATTGATGTTTTTGTTGTGCAGGAGGGGGAGTGGTTGGTTTCGCTTCCGAAGTGCTTTGTCAAATACTCGTCAATGAGAATGGCAAGTGAACTCTCACAAAAAGTGCTTGAGACACATGCAAACACATTTTATTTAACTTCTCATACATAAGCATGTATATGATTGTGTGTGTTGAAGTGTGCTTTTTGTCCTTCAAATGCACAATGCAAAATCAAAAATTCGCATAACAAACGGAAAGAATATAAATTGCATACAATTAATCAAACGAAAAAATAAAATATTGCAAGTCAAAATCATCAACACACAATGAAATGTAGCAATAAAATAAATATGAAAATATACGCATAGGCGTAAAAGAGAACAAATGTGCCGCCGTTTGGTAATAATTTAAAAATTGTATACACCCCTTACGAAAGTGGAAAATTCTAAACATACACATATACGTAGGTGCTTGACAGTGCTTACAAGCATGAATAAATAAGTAAATAAACATAATTACGGAGACATAATTATTTGTATAGTTAATTTTGTTTGTATTCAGATATGCATTATGTGGGTTTTATAAAAATTCTTACTCAGATACCATACTAGTTGAGTATACATACATACGTAACTCTGCGCTGTGGAATTGCGCTCACACCGCACTTGAGTTACCAAACGATGGGGCCCAGAAAAGAAATTCGCTGGCATCAAGGTATTTTGATGGGTAGTCTGACTGCAGACTGCCTTCTGGCGTCATATGCTTTCTGGATTAGATCTTGTCAGTGATATTACATCGACATGTAAGAATTGTAGTAGATAATGGTCAGCGCAAAGCATTTATCAAACACCAAAGGCATGTCTCAATTGGGTGTGAAATCCTGCCATCACCGCCACATGGCCCCAGCGGGTTAGAGGCTTAGAATATACACGCGGCAGGTATGCCTGCCGTAAGAGCGACTAAAATACCAAATTGATCCAAAGGGTTGTGTAGCGCAGCCCTTTCAAGGTGTTGCCAGCGCAAAATATAGCTTCTCCAACCCAATTGTCAACCTCACCTAGCCGTGGCGAATCCTGTTTCATGAACAGCCGAGGCTCTGGCGACCCCGAACTCCTGATGCATCTAGGGGGTGGGAGGACGGTATGGCCTAGAAGGCTTCATGTGGTCATACCAAATCGTTCCCGAGATGGTCAGGCTGGTGCCATAATGGTGCTTGTTACCGGCACGTACCGGATCTGCATCCGGCAAAATACCATCAACATCGACAGCATTCCTCATGGCCGTCGGGGAGTGTCCTTATCGGTACAACAACAACAGTGATATCACACTTAGGAAGTGTGAGCTGGAGTAGGAAACGATCGGGCAGGCTGAGACTCCAGCTATTAGGAGTGGCACAGCTATCAGATCGAGAAGCAGCAAGTAGCATACATAGGTCCTAGAAAGCATCTAGTATTTGCCAAGAGTATGAAATTATTTTGTAACATAGGTCATAATTTCTGATACGGGTTTTCAGTTTGATCGTTGCGAAACCTTTTGGCAACACTATGAACTCGTTCAGTGTGTGAGAGGTACTCACGGAATAATGCCTTGTATGGCATCAAAAATCCACGCATTGATTCATCAAACACCAGAAAGCTTACATCAAAAAGCACCGGTAGTTCTCTGAGGCAATTTGGAAATCTGCTCTTCTCCAACACAATTCGAGAAACATGACTACAAAGTAAAGGGTTACAAAATCACATTGCGTCAATATTGAAGCAATTAAAATACTTTCAGTTGTTAAGAGACGATACGTTCTAATCGGTTTACTGCGCCGAGCGGTGCAATTGCGCTGTAGTTTGATACTAACCACAGATAGCACTTGCATTCAAATTGAACATGGTTAATAAACTTATTACACAATGCGAAGTGATTCTCGCTTCACTCCCATTATAATCTCTAAAATTACAAAACATTTTGTACTACTAAAATCACTGTGACTTCTGGCGCCACTGTGACACGCTGTTGCAAATTACTATTAGTGCCAGTGTTGCTAACTTTGGTATAAACTCGCGCTGCGTTATATTCCGCCAATATATATGAATGGTGGTATATTTTTTTGTATGTGTTGCACATATTGTATTTTTAGCCTTTCAGGAGGTTACAGAAAATTGGAAAACAAAAGATCTCAAGTTTTACTTGCATATCTCCTGTATGCATGTCTAATTGCATGTACAAGTACGTACATGTGTAAGTGAGGGCACAACAATAGAAACGATCATCTTCTTGGAGGGTCGATGGAAATAAAAATATAATATAAATATAAATATTTTTAACCTTTCTCCCAGTTTTTAAGTACATTTTGTATGAATGTGCAGTTGTATGTTTATTGGGGTGTATTATTTTTAGATATTTTCTCGAAAACTATTTTATTTAACCTAACATTTTTTTCTTAATACAAAACATTTTAGAATTTATATTGAAATTTTTGCACGGCATCTTCTTTTTGAGCATTTCAAATCAGTTCTCTACTGATTAAAAAGCTAGTTTTTCGTAAAGTTAGTGGAGCTCTTAGCGAATAATGCCTAGCATTGGCGGCCTAGGTGAAGCTATCTGTCAGCTCTTGTCCAACATAACTACCTTTATAGTATTGTGACGAATATTAGCAACACTAAGGCATACTATCAGCTCTAAGCCTATACTAAGCAGTCACTTGTATCTACATAAACAAATCAATCATTATGTCTACACATATGTATGTACATACAAGAAGCGGAGAGATATGCACAAACCCATGTATATATATGAGATTCTCACGAAAGTATGCAATCATCGGTGGAAGAGTCACTCACATATACACGCGCATATGACTATGCGAGAAGCTATAAACGTGCATCTGTAGTTTATAGCTGGTGAGTTTATGGCTGGTAAAAAAGTAGTAAATTCTAGAAAAAGAAACGCCTAGAAGTATGCGAACGAGGAAACCGAAGAGTATAAAAGGAGCAAAAGCTGAATAAGCAAATTCAGTTTGATTTAAGCACGCTATCCGTTGCAAAGTAAAGTTTAATTGCGAAGTACTTTGAAAGTAGACTAATAAAGACCATTTTGTAATGCATAATATTGGAGTGTTTTATTCAATAGTTTAGCGATACGAACGCAAGCAGAAGGTTGCAGATAGGCGGAATTTCACTAAATTCGTTACAGTATTATACGCAACACTGGTATGGCACGTATTTTAACTGACCCATCAAAAATATATACTAGCCGCCTACCGACCTACCGCTTTACGAATAGCAAGTTCTTATCGAACGGTAAACAACGACGCAGTTAACACGGAAAATCTCTGTATATTTGCTGTCAAATTAAATATCTAATCTGTATTACATTAGAATCGAACAGAGAAGCGCCTGGTCACGAACAATAGTTAAGTGGTAGGAACGGTGTGAAGAGTCGAGGAAGGGGCGCTGGACCTCCATGTTAGCTCGGAATAACGGTGAAGCATGTTGAATTAACTTACCATCTCACGGAGCGATTGAGTGGGCACGGCGATTTCAAGGAGCATTTATGCAAGCACCGGAGAGGGGGAATCCTTTCTATCCAAAATGTTCCACCTAATGTTGCATTGCCCTCGTTTACAGAGCGGGGGACTCAATGTACAAATAGAAATTGGGGGGGAACCTTCCAGGAGGATTTTAGCTCTTTTCTAGGCTCATTTCTGATCATTTCACGCCGGCTCCATCCGGGGTATAGATATAAAATGTTTCTTTGCTAGAGCAGCTAAAAATTTAAGAAAACGGCCGTGCATATAAATATAATACGTAATTTGTAAATTGGGTCTAACAAGATTGTTTACTACATTTGTTATACTTTGCACTGTTTAAAACATATGTACGTTTTCTAAGTATAATTGGACTTATAGTTTGTGTTAAGTGTTCAATTTGTAGATAAATAAATCAATACAATAAGTAAGTAAAAAAATCTTTATTACACTAAGACGTTTCAACGTTTGTTCTCAATTCTGTTCGTACAGAGGTATGAGGATTGAGGAAGAGTACTACAATGACAAACGTAACTTGAATTAGTTCCAAATTTCTTAGCACTTTCAGCTTTACCTGCTAATAGATCAGTTCTAAGTGGTGCTTGTCTAAACCAAGCATGATCATACAGTAGCTCATGGAGCCGCTTGTATGGTACATCAGCTCTGTGGTTCTAACGAAAGAGACATTTCCGTAGAGTATGGTACATCAACTCTGTGGTTCTCACGAAAGAGCGAAATTTTCGTAGAACCGCACGATATGAATATGGTTGCACTATACTCTAAATCTTTGCATACAATATATTGATAAAAAGGCCTTGATAGAACCATATTTGGGATTGGTAAATATTTCTTTATAAAATAATAAATATAAAATATTATTTCTCAATTTTAGAAGGTAATGCTATCACGAGCAAAGCAACAAAGAACCATGCAAGCGAAGAAAATTATAATTATCTATAGATTTAGTTGATTAGCACGCAAGCTACATATTCATATCGTATTTTCAAGGGAAGTTGCAAATTGTCAAACAAATTATCTGCTTGTTTTCTTATTCATACATTCTAAGTGATTTGCAAATAACAAGGAGCTAATAATTATATCGGCGGAGCTCATAGATATATATACCAACACAAATAATATACACACATCCGTTTAATACATGTTTTTATGTTATGACATTCAAAGTTCGCTCTCCATCGCAGCTTTTATTGTAGTTGTAAAATCAATGTACGATCAATTGAAATTGAAATCAACTTTAGTTTATATATTTACTTACGTATTTACTTTTAATTTGCTGCGTTCTTTGACACCATCAGGATGGATAAGGCTGCAGCTGTTTCGAATATATCTTCTAAATCTCTTCAAAGTCTTGTTTCCTGGGAGTGGGATTCGATCCCGCACTCCTGCGTTAGTTGAACTGTGACAAACACATTGAGCCAAAGCCATGTCTTTTTTGCTTGGTAACTTTTCCCAATTACCTTTGCATAGTTAATGCTTTGGACAGTACATACTTTGTATGTAAGCTGGTATCAAAGCTTTGCTTTTGTTCTTGACGATTCATTTTAAGAATTGGTTTCCTTTGTTCTATTTATAGAAATACAAACACTTAACCGATGATGTCTACTTCATTTATTAAGCGTGGAGTGTTCTTTTTTGCTTTTAATGTGGGAACATTTTTTTTTAATTTTTATATTTTTTTCTGCATTTCTCTCAAAGCTCAAATATTTGATGTTTTAAAAATTGTTACAATTATTTATTTCTTTTATCATTTGTTTATTGTTTATCTCTAAAAAAATTTGGATTTCAACTGACATTTTTTATTTTCTTTCTATTTCAGGTAAGTTCCAGATCGATTTCTTTGTACTTGCTCAGATTGATAAAGATTTGAGAAATAATTTCATTTATTACGTTAACTGTGGGCTAAGAAATCTCGAAAAACTTTGAAGTGCACAAATGGAATTTTGATTAGTAAAGAAAATATGCATTTGTTCGATATTTTTGGAGGAAAAATGTAACACCAGGTTTAATAGCACATAAAGATTGCTTCGAAAAGGTAGGATTGTACCAATTCAAAGATTTTGACCTTTAAAAAAATTGTCCATTTATTTATCTTATTATTACGATATATGTAACTAGTATATTCGAAAACCTTGTTCTTAGACTAATTGGAGTAAAACTCTTTTTAAAAAAAATCTATTTTTGCTTTCGGCAGAACCTACTTTTTTCTTATCCCATTCAAGTGAAAGTTAAAAAAAAATGGTTGTACTCACCGATTTTCATGTGTGTTTCTGAAACTTAAGAAACATCGCTGAGAGTATAGTAGTCGTTTGAATAAACATCGTGCTCGTTAGTCGCATTCATCCCGAAACCTAGCACTGATTTAGCACCACCAAAAACACAAGGATGTTGATATCCTAATATGTACCTACATTGAAAACAAATTTGGCGTTGTTGGTTTACAAATCTTGAACTATCATACTCTATATACATAACTCTTAATAAAAAAGCACATCTGGCTCTTCTGTGTAGATATTTGTTTGTATTCCTTTTATTTCGTACTCGCATACGAAAGGCCAATGCTGAATAAAAAGTCATTCATAAGCACCACGTTGCAAATGTCAATGACCTCAAGCAAGCGCTTGACATACATTTTGGTCGCATAAAGCCTCGATGATGGACAAAATTAACAAGCAAGGTCAGAACGAGGATTTTTCCTCCGAATAGGCAAATATACAAACTACTTTGCCCTCGCAAGAAAAATATCTTGCTGTGCCAGTATAAGTCGAAGCTTTCCATGTTTTCTTGTTATTTTGCTAAATGTTGCGTTTGTTGAGTGTGTGATATTGTGAGTGTATTTCAGAAGTAGAAGACTCAATATGAGAACGTATTAGTTTATTACACATCAAGTGAGTTTGTTCTTATTGTATTGTTCTCATCATCGTCATTATCACCATTAATTAGCGCTTAACCGCCTAGGCGGGTTTGGCCGTAGCAATCCAAATCATGTCTAATGTTCTTTCTTTCTTCTAACTCACCCACCAAGGGAGATGAAAACCTTGTCCTTCTGTCCCTCCCAACTGAGTGGTGGTCTCCCTTTTCTCGTTCAAAGATGTTTCTGTTGAATACCTCAAGGGCCATCCTATACTTTTGGAGAGGCCCCATACATCTTCCGAAAAATTGATTCTGTTGATCATTTCAAGGATCATCCTATATTAGACAGTATTCTTTATACAGAGGAAAAGACTTAACACATCCTAAGCCTTGCGAAGTGTGTTTGCGGCTATAACAACAACAAAATTGTGCTGCTAATCCTCGGTACATCTTCAGAATACTCCTCAGCGTAAGAAAAAAGATATATATTCAGTGTATGAAAATAAATAGCATTGCTACTTAAGGTCTAGTTATACTTACAGTGCGTTGCACGACAAAGCAGTACCTAGCAAGTGAAACATAGACCTAATTATACTCTATGCAACGTATGTACATAGACTATCGCTAACAAGGTCAAACACACACAAATAAAGTTAGAATGTAAAATATACACAAACACAAGCAAGCAATATGTGGTACTCTGAGAGTGATGCTAATTTTTCCACTCTTTGCAATAACAATGTTAAAACCATGATGAGTGAGAAAGTCGCGCGCATAGCGCCGTCATGGAAATCCAAATTCAACAGACTTCTTTGCAATGCACTGCGTTGTCTTATCAAGTACACGCAAATCCCATTGAACGGATGTTGTTTCTGAGAGCAATGTTGATGTGCAAGTATAATTTACCTTTAAGCCACTCTTGTTGCTCGCGATCGGGGCGTATACGTATGAAAGGCCGATTATGTACGTAAGACCGAGCATATTTCGTCCTCTGTGCAAGTTAATGACTATCTTTGTTCTAAAGCGAAGACATTATGAGCCACTGTGAACTCCTTGAGGTGCTGAATAACCATAGCTCATTTGCAATGAAATCACACCAACTTTTTTAAATATCAAATGTTACGATGAAACGGCAATCTGTTCGCAGAGCAAAAATCGTTTTCTCAAGGTCATCTCGAAGCTACTAACATTATTTTTGAAATATTAGTCTTAAATTTGTAGGTCATAAGTATGCATAATTATAGTCGGATTAATGGCGTACAAGAGACAAAGTTTGAAAACTGTCATCTTAAATTTGCACAACTGTGAAAACATTTTTTTTTCAAAACAAAGGTAAATTTTATAAACCATATGCCGAATATGCAGAGGTAAATATTTGATGCGCAGAATTATTTGTACAATTTTTCATTTGCTATTTATATGTTTGCAATTTTTGTTAAAAAAAATTTTCTCTTTTTAATTATCTAACATATTTTTAATTTGCGCAAAATTTCCAGTTTGCATTCATACCAGGCAACAGCCGTAAGTTCATTGAAAAATATTTATAAACTGAATATTATTAATAACTTTAATGACACAGTTGAGTAGCAGAGACACATTTAGCGAGTTGTCTTTAAACATACCCAATAAACATTTTTGTCAATTTTCAGTTTGAGATACATTTGAGAAGCAGTCCATTTCTCACATTTCAAACGTTAGTTTTCAAATGCATTTCAAGTAACCGTTGATAGCATTATCAAGCTAAAAGGCACATTTTTAATATGGAATTTTTCTTTATTTTCAAAATGAAAATTTTTGGATTCTCAACTTTTTCTCAAACGAGAATAAAGCGGAACGAAATGGAATCCACTGTTGTGCTACTTTCGGTAAGCAAATTTATTATTTGCTTCAATTCACTTTAACTCGTTTAGATTTATGCATAATATTGTACAATATCACTTAATATTATTAAAATGTATAAATACTTCCTTATTTTTTACTTTATGTCCAACTTCACTCAATAAAATCGCTTGTTTACATTTCCAGCTAAAGCATGCAAATTAGAGATCTACGAATTATCAACGGTACTATCGACGACACTATCGATAGCATTGATGTAAAATAAGCATGTTTTACTATGTTTTATTTTATTTTTGGGTTTCATGAACACTTATTATGTACTTTAAAATTTAGACACATTGGCGAAAACAGTATTCACATTATTATTAACGAAAATGTGCCATGATATCGATGGTTTTCACCCAGAATGGAACGAACTGCAAGTATATCTCAAACCATTCTCAAGTTGAAGAACAACGTTTGAGAAAAAGTTGAGAGAATATTTAGCTTCAAATGATTAATAATTCTGAATATCAAACTGAGAATTAATGTTCTCTCAAACATTTGAGAAAAAAATTTCAAGTATGTCTCAAATTATTCTGAAGTAGAAGATCGACGTTTGAGAAAAGTCGAGAAAATATTTTGTTTCAAATGAAAATAATGTTGATATCAAACTGAGAATCAATGTTTTTTCTCAAACATTTGAGATTTTTGTTTTCAGTGTTTGTTGGGTTTGTACATACATACATATATACATACGTCATTTGTAAATAACACTTGTTCTAAATGACTATAATTAATTACTACATACGTGGCAATTATTTTCTGAGATTTATTTGAGATGATGAAAAATGTCAATGCTAATATAAAAAACTCTCTTGCTTGAAAAGCATGACTTCTACATAAGCTAAGACTCCAGCTATTGGAGTGATACAGCTATCAGGCCTGGTAGCAGCAAGTGACAAAGATCCTAGTAGGTTTCTAGTATATGCCATGAAAACGGAGTTAGTATAACATACATCCTAGTTTTTGATAGAGTTTTTAAGTTTGGTCGTTGAACAAACTTCTGGTAATATTATGGACTCATTCAGTTAATGTGAGGTCCTCACCGAACGGTCAGTTTAACCAAGCTATGTACATCTATCAATTTTTGGCTACTGAGAGCATACAACAAAAAGCAAATAGAAAAATACTGATTTCATAGACGTTCAATAAAAACCCCTCACATACACTAAATAGGTTCAGAGCGTTGAACAAGGATCCAACGCAATGATTCCTATGGCAAACAAAAACTCCATTTTGGCTTCCAAACAAATGGTTAGAATTGCACGGAAAATAAGCACAGCTTTTCGGAGTCGGCATAAAAACTTGTAGCAAAATTTAAAAAGGAGCACGACGGAAATTGGAAGAAAAGCGCGGAGGTAAATCGCGCCAAGTATTTATTAATTTATTTTTTAAACAATCGATGTATACGTTATACGACGATTTTCCGTCATCTCTTGTCAAATTTGATTTCGAGACGAAACTGTTTCGGCATTGTGCCATCATCAGTGTCGATTTTCATTCTGATCTGTTGTTGTCGTTTGTCTTGTATTTATAGTTCGTAGGTACATGAACAGGTATTGTCAAAATTGATGCTTGTGTAAATTTATATTTATGTGTATGTGCTGTGTGTTCATTCTGAACCGAGGGAGGTTTTTACTGATTGATTTGTATGGCTAACTGAGGCAGGTAAAAGTCAGTAATTCTAGTCGTTTGACCTTCTTTGTGGGTTTGTTGCTTTGGTGCGTTCATTGTTTTGTATTTGTCTGTTGTACCTGTGTGATTAATTTGTTTCTTGTAAACAAGTTTTAAAGGCTCAAATATTGTGTCAGAAATTGTGTTTATCTCTTCGTTTATTATTCTACGATCGAATATTTTCTGTTTGTAGATTACCACGTCTTCGAGTACGTTTAGACGTCGGCCTTTTGCTTGTATGTGAAGGACCCTAACTGTTTTATTGATGTTTGCTGGGGAACATTCATTTTCGACCATGTGATTCGCGAAGTTAGACTTGGATTTCGTGTTTTTTGTTGAATTTTTAATGTGTTCTCTGAACCTCGTTCTTATAGCAATCCTTCAGACAGCTTCATTTGACATATTCCTTTTACCGACACAGGCTGACCAACTCCCAGTTAAATCAATGATTGTGAATATTTTGTAGAAAAAATTGCAAAAATCTATTGTGAATACAGGAAAAAAACCAACAAAACAGGTTATTTTTGGTTACACTTAACTAAGAGTCTATGCTTCAGTTACCATAAACGAGAACTTCGATAACTTTATGATAATAAACTAACCGAAGGTGGTGAAAACTGCCCTTAGTATTGAATTTTGTTTTCAATCCGTATCTTCTTTTGTATAGGCTTTGTTTGTTCGACTTGCATGGATGTGTAGACACTTACATAGTGAAAGCGGTCCGAAAGCCTATTCCAGTTTTGTGCTTGGCCATGTATACAAACATATGTTGATTTTCTGCTGATCGTTTCTACGAGGTGACGCTCAACGCGGACTAAATAAAAATCGCGCTCAATAAGCTAAGCGTGTGAATGAATGCTGTCATCAACAACCCCCCTCGCCTGATGATGATTGAATGACAAGCATTTTGACGTGCTTTTTGTTTGCACACGAATATAATCGATTGTTAAGTGTGCGCTACTGCATAATAATAGTAGATATCGAAGTTCAATGCAGCAACTTTTATTGTACTTCAAAATACTGTGTGTATGTATATATTCATAAACACAATAGACTGTAGAGAAATTTGTATATATTCTTACTACTACTTTTTCCAATAATTAAGTACTTGCAGGACCCTTCGCTCCGAATGTAATATCAGGTTTTAGGCTCGGTTCCTTAGCAGGCTTCTGTCAGCGTACGGCTGCTTTTGCAAATATGCTGGTTGGGAAGTCTATATACCAGTTTTGTGTTGCTAAAGTGAGAACTTTTCCGAGATAAAAATCCAGTACGCATGGTTATTAAGGCTAAGTATCGTCTAAAAGCGGTGCCGCTATATTAGTACCGTTAAAAAGCGGCCGGCTTTTCACCGTTTTCAGTGGCACTTCGAACATTTACGGCGGACGATTCGCAAATTTGAATTTTGAAATTTTTTATGGCTTTTTTTAGTTATTTGTTATTTTTTATAAGCACATACAAGGAAAAACATATATTTATGCCCCACCGCTAAATTACTTTGCGGTAAACTTCTCCGTCTTCTTGGTTTCCACATCACTACTTCTACATACCAACATTTTTGACAACGCACTCCACCGCAATGCAGCGGCCGCTTTAGAGGAAACTAAGCTTTTAGCACTTTCAGACGATTTGATATTTGGTCACGGCGAAACTTTTTAATCTTTTAGCATTTGTTTATTTGTTCCTCACAACGTGTAGGAAAGCCAGAGGATTGATTAATATTAGGAGGTGAATGAAGTCATATTTCATGCATCCTGATTCGAGTTGTCAAGCACTATCCTTTGCGCCACCGCAGCGAGCTTGGAGTTGGTTTAGTCCCAACAAACATTTAGGTTAGAAAACGATTAGAAGGCGAATAGAATTCTAATGTATTTCTCTAAGGTAGAAGGTTAGGGGACGATTTGCGAAACTCTCGCGAATTATAGCATTTTCAAAGTGGACTTCGATCTCGATATCGAGAAAAGGGTTAGAATTCTAATCGAATTCTAACGTCAATTTCTAATGAGTTTCTAATGAGAATTTTGAAGTGATGCGCAATTGAGCACGGTGTTCTGGAAGGTGAATTGGGTTTGCTTGCGATAACGAAAAAAACTGAAATAGCAGAAGTATGCAGTAGATGGCCAGAAAATAGAAAAACTTGATCCCAAAATCGTAACGGTTCATGTGCTTGATATATTCATTATTCGTGGTCCGGTTTTTTAGATAATATTTCTTACCCTGATTATCACGTCGGTTAGCAGAATCGAGAATGTTATGTATGTATATCTATAAAGGTATAGACGTGTGCAAAATGCTGTGGAGGTACAAATATATGTTTTAGTACGCATAACTATGTAAAGTTGCATGCTAAAAACTGCGTTTCATCAGGTATACAGTAAAAAGGTGTAACAAAATTTATTTAAATATATGTATACTTGAAATATGCAGGATTTAATTTGTTTTCCAATATATTATTATTGTATGTTAATAATAATGAGCTTAAAGGCCGTGGTTAAATAAAACACAATTTTTAAAATTTCATTGGTTTATTTAATTTGTCAATATTCGGCTTCAATCTAAAGTCATCTTCAGGACTGTAAGTAAACACAAATGTATAAAAAGGGGACATTCATTTCAGATACATGGTCATTAAAATTTACGTTATGCAACTAGGTATACATATAAACGAGACACAACTTACATTTGTGGTTATTCTTTATCGACTGATCATATGTTCGGAAAACAAAAGTAAAATAAACATCAAAAATGTATACAATTTTAAAGTACAGTAAGTGTAAACTAAAATATGCACAAACAAATATATAGGGATACAAACAATAGAACAACGAATATGTCGTCATCCAACATTATGATTTGTTGATCCCAAATATGCTGCTAGCGGAATAATTTCTGTACGCTGCTTTCTTTCATGTGCGCCGTGAGACTTGCATTTTGTGTTGTTGCTTAAGCAATAAATTGCGATATGCATATGCGCATTGGTCTGTGTCACTTTTAAAATTAATTTTCTTATCATTAGGCGTGTTCATGATGTGGAGCATTTACATGGTGAAGCGCTTATTATATTGTTTCTCTATGTCCAATATAGTAACATTCTGGAAATCGGGATAGTGGCCCGTATCCTTACAGTGGGCCGTTAGGGCCGTTTTATTTTCGGAAGCGTTGTTCCTAAGATTAATATTGGACTTATGGCCGGATATCCTTGTCTTTAATTTTAATTTTGTTGTCCCCACATATACCTTCTCGCATAAGTGAGACCCGTCACCGTTGCATAGGATTCTGTATATTACGTTGGATTTCTCATCCTTTGGAATTCTGTCCTTTGTATTACTGTAAATTTGTTTCAATGTATTGTTGTATGTGAACGCTATTTTGACCTTTTCTTTGTCATATAAATCCGATCTCTTGATCCTCTCTGCTATTCTTGGGACATAGGTTATCGCTTTGTATATTTTGTTATTTGCTTCTTCGGTTTTACGTTGATTACGTGCTCTGGTATAGAAATTTCGGACCAGTTTATTGACCAAGCTACTTGGAAACTCATTATCCTCTAGAGTTTTTTTGATGATCGTGATATTCTTCTTGTGGTACATTCTGTCGCTTATTGTAAGTACCCGTCTTATGAAGCTTTTGGCGGTATTTATTATTGTACTTTTTTCGTGTTTTGAATAATAGTTAATTAGTCTTCCCGAAGCTGTAAATTTTAATGACCATGTATCTGAAATGAATGTCCCCTTTTTATACATTTGTGTTTACTTACAGTCTTGAAGATGGCTTCAGATTGAAGCCGAAATATTGACAAATTGAAAAAACCAATGAAATTTTAAACATTTTGTTTTATTTAACCACGGCCTTTAAGCTCATTATTATTAACATAACGTAAACGCATAAGGCTATAAAAATTACCAAAAATATTATTATTGTATTTTGTTATTATTTTTCGTCCGTTCCAAAATTTTAAGAATTCTTGATGAATACTTTCGCCAGCTTGTTCAGATCACAAACCGAAACCTTCCTCTTCGTCCAAACATTCAAACAATTCTTGAATATCGCTCAAAATTATATGTAGTTTCAAATTTTCATTCACATCAATAGCAGCGAGAGCTTTCTCGAGATCTGTTATATGTTTATCTATAGACCTGACTTAATTCTCGTTACAAAGAACACCGACTTGACAATTTCGTCCATGGCTTTAAATGGTGCAACGAATGGAATCAGTGATAATTCTCCACCCAAGATGCCACAGATTTCAGGATTTAACAATTTTGATGATTCCTTGACTAATTTTCTGCAAGCATTCCCTTCAAACTTTTCTCCATGGTAATTTTTCGACACCAGACCCAGATTTTGAGGCCATAAAAGGGCTTTCTCTCTGCCTAAGTGCGGTACAAGGCATTTACAGAACATATGATTTACGAAACCTTGCAATATATGGAGCTCTGGCACCACGCATTTTTCAATCACTCTACTCTACGGGAGCTACTTCTTGGAAACAAGTTGAGCAAATATTCAGAGTTTTTGGAATTTTTACGACTGGATCTTAACTCTTTGAACCCCTGTGATGCTAGCGTGCTGAGATCCGTACATTCCATTGTTGCGATTAATTTTTATCGATAACTCAAGTGTTTTACCAACAGGTAATTTTTTTCATTTTTATTACTCCCTTATGTCTACCAGTTAAACATATGTAACTGTTGCATATGAAATTGTTTTCTTTAGATGACCTGGTCTCCTTGGATAGACATATATCTCCATAGATAGGCATGATCTTAAACGGTATTCTATCATTAACCCGTGTATGGTCTTGAAGAATTTGACGACCGGTTACACAGCTACTTGAAGGGGACTGGCGGTTGCATAGATCGAAATCCGCGTTTATAAATTTTTTAATAAGTAATTCATGACTCTCACTGATGCGAAAATCTTGCAACCGAGATATATTTCACGACCACAAGGAGCACACACCTTCTTCCTGCTCTCATTATGTTCACAGTTATGGTCACAAGGGTTTGGCATTTTCGAAAAGATAATTCACACAGTTTGAGCGGCAACTTGATGATCTGATCGGCTTCACAACTAGGGACATAGTAAACAAACAAAACATTCTTTGCACTCGTGTTATATTCTGCCTGTCTGTCTTTGTCTCTCTCTCTCTATCTATCTCTCTACTAGTTATAACCTTATGTATACTGCATAGCTCTGCTATTTCAGTTTTTTTCGTTATCGCAAGGAAACCTAATCCACCTTCCAGAACACCGTGTAAGTTTATTTATTTAAAATCAGCGAAATTTTCATTGTTTCATTATGTCAAATACTTTTATTTAGTTATAAGCTTATATATTAGAATGAACATATTTCAAAGACTTTTTCCATTAGACTTTTGAAATTAAAACCGTACTTAAAGATTGAGCTCAGCGTTGGTTTGAGGTACGGATGCGGAAGCGTTTTCTTCATGCCATTCAAATAGCACTTCAGTAATCTGCACGCTTTCCTTTTTTACTTTTTTTTGATTAATTTTCACTTACTAGTATTTATTATTATAAATAAAAAAACTTATTTCGCAACTTATAATATTTCCACACAACTTTTCACTATTTTTATATTGTTTGCATAACACTAAGGATGAGTAATTATGTGGTGCAAATAATCGATAACTGTGACAATAATCATAACATCGCATTTCTATTGTTATTCGAATCGTTTCACAGTCGAATTCTAACCTAGTTCTCTGACCTAGTTTTCGAGTCGAAATGCATGTTTTCTGGAGTGGAATTTCCTTTACTAAATAAAGCTGAGCGTTTTCAATCTCCTAGGCGATTTTGGCTGGATAAAAAACATCGCCTTTTGTCGCTGATTTGTTATTATTGTCGTAATTTAGAAACATAAAATAACTTTGCCACTGGTAGGCTCTATCTTCTGAAAAAGTAGAAGAATTAAGGAAAATTTGTTGTGAAAGGTGTATTGAGTCATATCCTCATATCGGAAATAAAGTTGCCCAGCATTACGCTTTGCAATACCCACTAGCTCCCTGAGGGCATTGAAGTCGCCTCAAACCTTATTTGTTGAACACCGGTGCATATATAAAAAAAAACCAGCTCTAGTCATCCTTATTATGTATTAACTAAGCGTATCCAAAATTACGGCACCACCGCCGAGTTTTACTATCAGGACCGGAGCACATTTATTTCTGCCAGTCAGCGTTGCCGTCAAATTTTGATCCGCTGGTGTAGGTCTGTTTAGTTGGTAGAGCTCTTAATTACATCTGCTTCTTGAGGGAAAGCTTTTTCTCGAATACTCAAGGGGTTATGTCATCTGTTCATGCTTCTACCCTCTATGCCAAGACCACCATTTTCAGATTAAAAGGAGGAACCTTCAATTAAAAATCAGACTATTCAGTTTAAAATGGGAAAATTTCATTTCGAAATCAGACTTTTCAAATTAAAATGAGAAAGCTTCATTTAAAAACGAGAATTCTCCATTTTAAAATTGGAGTGTTCACTTGAATTAAAAATCAGATTAGGTAATTCAAAATAAGAAACCTTCATTTTGAAATAAGACATTTTCATTTGAATATAGGAATAGTCATTTTAAAATGATAAAACAACATTTAAAATTGAGAAACTTTAATTTCGAAATAATAGAGTTTTGTTTTAAAACGAGAATATAATATCGTATGTGCTTAAGTTTTAAATAAAAACAACTATTCCCAACAGCACCTCTTTAATGAAAAAGACACCAAGTAGGCAACGAAAAATCAGAGTTACCTATGCGAAATATGACAGGAAGCGAAAATAATAATAATATTAACCGAGTAAAACAGAGCAGCAGTAATAATGCAGTTATAGGACAATTGTGCTATTTGCGTTGAAAAAATGGATAGAAGAGCGATTTCGCGTATTCTACCATGTAAGCACCTATTTCACGAACACTACATCCGTTCTCTTTTTGAACAGGGATGACAAAATGTGCTCAATTAGTCGCCAAGAAATAGACGGTATGGTCAAATGCAGACAAGCTAAAATCTTTGTATACCTATATTTATATACATATAATTTTTCAGAGACCGAGGAATGTTCGAGAAAAGTTTATAAGAAAAACTCAAAGGAAGACCGAAAGAGAGTTGTGACCACTTGTGCACTTGGGGAAGACTGGGTATCTCTCGCAGCACAATTAGGTGTCTCGTACAAAACTGCTTGGGGCTGGATAAAGTCTGGACGCACTGAACATGAAACAAGAGGTGGCTGCAAACCCAAACTTCTTTCTCGGGAACAAGTCGATGTCATGGTTTCGTGGTTAGATCAGAACTGCAGTATTACGCTTAATGCAATTCAGGCGCGAGTTTGCGCTGAGTTCAACGTGTCCCTGGCTCTTTCAACGATTAGCAATTACCTTGGCGGTAAATTGTACACACGAAAAGCTGTACACACAGAACCAATAACCATGAACAGCAACATTAATAAAGAGAAGCGTGCAGCATACGTCATTTCATTGAACGGGCATATACAAGTTTTCATCGACGAAACGAATTTTAATTTATTTTGTCGTCATACCAGAGGTCGCTCCAAAGTAGGACACCGTTCAATTCAGCAACTTCCTGCAGCAAGAGGGCCAAATATTCATCTCGTTGCAGCTATTTCTGCATCTGGTGTTGTTGCAATGGATAGGCAGCGGGGTCCGTTTAGAAAAGAGACTTGTGGCGCATGGATAGCTAATGTCTTACAACGATGGGAATGGCAAGGCAACAACTTAGCAGACTTAGTCATAATTTGCGACAATGCCCCATTACAATAGAGAACGCTGTAGGTAACCATTCAGGTGGACGATCGCAAGTGTTACGCCTTGGCCCTTATTCGCCCATGATGAACCCTATTGAAACCATTCGGGCTAAGATAAAAATATATGTTAAGAGTCACATGACCGTTCCCATTGTTGAAGGGCAAAATTTAGCAGAACAACGGTTGCAGTACTTGGAAAATTTGATGGACGAAGCTAAAGTAACCATAACTGGCGGTGATTGTGCTCGAGCGTTTCAACACTCATCCTCTTTCCATACAAATGCTGTAGCTGTAGAAAAGATGCCTGTAGGCAATTAGTTATAATCAAATTGTTATAACGTTTTTTTTTCTCATTTTCAATTGGTGGATTCTCGTTTTCAAATAAAAATGTCTGTTTTTGAAATGATAGTTTCTTATATTTAAATGAAATATTCACGTTTTCAAGTGGCTTGTCTTATTTTCAAATAAAGGTTTCCTATTTTGAAATGAAACATTCTTATTTTGAAGTTACTATTCTGATCTTTGAAATGAAAGTGTCTCTTTTTAAACTAAAGTTTTCTTATTTTAAATTGACTATCTATTTTAAAATGATATTTTCTCACACTAAACTGAAGCTTTCTCATTTTAATTTGTCTATTCTGATTTTCAAATGAAGTTTTCTTATTTCAAGTTGAAGTTTTCTCATTTTAATATGAAAATGGTGTTGTGTGATAAGGATTTTATTTCGTGTAGAGAAAACTTCACTTCCTAATTACCCGTTCATTCCAAAAATGCGTATGCTGGCAAGTGATCATCCGTCTTGCATCTGACTTTCACGGTTTCAAACTTATAGCTGTATATTTTATCTTTTGCATAACTGTCTGCTGACCTTGTTATCTAAGTTATATCGCCACTTAATCTTGCGTCAGCCAAAGCTATGAAGCATCTTCAGCTATGTACATAATAGCGTCTGTTTAAACAAATTGCTAAAAAATTATGAAAACAATCATTTGAAGCAGACAAGCTCTGCTAACAGGTTTGTTGTTGTTATTTAAATGCAAACAACTGCGATTTATTTTGTATTCAGGTTTGTTTTTTGTTACTGGTTTTCTCATACATATGTTTAGCTTCTGCAAATATTTAGCTAACATATTTTCCGCTATGCTGCTCACGTTCAATATAGCGACGAGTTGAATGCACTTGCCATGAAGTTATGTAATCTTATTGTCAATTGGCCTTTTTTATGTTAGGAGTCGATTTAGAATTTTAAAATGTTTTTTAAATATAAAAACTTATTGTTTAACACATCAGAAAAAAAATGTGAAAAAACAGACATTCAGAAACCTTCTAGCTTTCACATGTTTGCAAATTATAAACAGTTGTGTCTTGCCGTCGGCGTCCAACGTTGGTCGCGAAGCGCATTCTCGCTTCGAAAAAAGCAAGCCTAAATGCGCTTGTAAAGTCATTAAATGGTTGAAAAGTGTTGAAAATTATAATATCTTTTTTTATGTCTTAAACATCTCTCGTGCATCTAGCAAAGCCACTTTCTAAGCTTGCGGTTGTGCTCGCAACGTGCCGCACGACTGACTTAAATCAAAATTATTCTGCTGAGTGACCTCAGTACTCGTTTTAGGAATTTCATGTATCTACTATTTCTGTATTATCGCTTTTTCTTTCTGTTTAATCTGCCGTACCACAATATAAGTACGTGGATGTCAGTTTTGATATTAACTATCTCCTTGTTAAATGTAAATGAGATATATTATTTGTCTTTTATGTAGTGCCAAGCTATTAAACATCTGTGGCATAGGAGGAATATAATTGCGCCTTAGGAAGGGTAGTCCCAACGACAACAATCAAAACACGCTAAAAGCAAGCAAAGCAGATACGGAAATCGAGAGCCTTACATCGAGGGATCATCATTGGAGTGGGACAAACATTTGAAAGATGCTGCGTGCTCTACAAATAAATTGTAAACATAGTAATGTGACGGCTATTGAGCTGTTCCTAAATTGTGAAGAGCTGAATGAAAAATGTTAGCGCTCAGGAGTACGGAATCGCCAACCAGCGCCAATTGGTCACACCAAGGGAGTTTAAAAAATGTTCCACCTGCTCCTTCCAACGGAGTGGGGGCCGCTCTCTACCTCTGCTTCCATAGGCGGGTTCCGATAGAAACACTTTCTTGGCCGAAGCTTCATCTTTCATTTGCATACCATGGCTTAGCCAGCGCAGCCGCTGCGTTTTAATTCATGAGCACTTGGGAATGTCAAACAAAGTAATTGACAATAAACAAAAATCCAGCATTATCAGTGTATTGCACCAGATGGCGCAACACTGAATAAATATAGTTGGTAAAAAGGAATAGAAGTAGCAAAATTTGCCAGTCAAACAAACCACCGCTGTATAGCTAAATGGTTAGCGCAGCATGCCTAAAGCGTACTGATGATGAAGGCTTAGCACCCTTCGAAATGGATCTATCTGCGCAGCTATGGCAGGTTGTCTGAAAAATTTTCTACTTACTATTCCAAAAACAAAATACAATTTTTCAAAGTTAGAAAAATTAAAAAATAACAATAATTATCATTTGAAAAAAAATTATTGTTCTGGCCTTGAGCTCGATTCGAACCTTGAATGATTTACCAATAGGCCGATAAAAACAAAAACAATTGTTAATAAACCATGAGCACTTGGGAATGTCAAACAAAGTAATTGACAATAAACAAAAATCCAGCATTATCAGCGTATTGCACCAGATGGCGCAACACTGAATAAATATAGTTGGTAAAAAGGAATAGAAGTAGCAAATTTGCCAGTCAAACAAACCACCGCTGTATAGCTAAATGGTTAGCGCAGCATGCCTAAAGCGTACTGATGATGAAGGCTTAGCACCCTTCGAAATGGATCTATCTGCGCAGCTATGGCAGGTTGTCTGAAAAATTTTCTACTTACTATTCCAAAAACAAAATACAATTTTTCAAATTTAGAAAAATTAAAAAATAACAATAATTATCATTTGAAAAAAAATTATTGTTCTGGCCTTGAGCTCGATTCGAACCTTGAATGATTTATCAATAGGCCGATAAAAAACAAAAACAATTGTTAATAAACCATGAGCACTTGGGAATGTCAAACAAAGTAATTGACAATAAACAAAAATCCAGCATTATCAGTGTATTGCACCAGATGGCGCAACACTGAATAAATATAGTTGGTAAAAAGGAATAGAAGTAGCAAATTTGCCAGTCAAACAAACCACCGCTGTATAGCTAAATGGTTAGCGCAGCATGCCTAAAGCGTACTGATGATGAAGGCTTAGCACCCTTCGAAATGGATCTATCTGCGCAGCTATGGCAGGTTGTCTGAAAAATTTTCTACTTACTATTCCAAAAACAAAATACAATTTTTCAAATTTAGAAAAATTAAAAAATAACAATAATTATCATTTGAAAAAAATTATTGTTCTGGCCTTGAGCTCGATTCGAACCTTGAATGATTTATCAATAGGCCGATAAAAACAAAAACAATTGTTAATAAACCATGAGCACTTGGGAATGTCAAACAAAGTAATTGACAATAAACAAAAATCCAGCATTATCAGTGTATTGCACCAGATGGCGCAACACTGAATAAATATAGTTGGTAAAAAGGAATAGAAGTAGCAAATTTGCCAGTCAAACAAACCACCGCTGTATAGCTAAATGGTTAGCGCAGCATGCCTAAAGCGTACTGATGATGAAGGCTTAGCACCCTTCGAAATGGATCTATCTGCGCAGCTATGGCAGGTTGTCTGAAAAAATTTTCTACTTACTATTCCAAAAACAAAATACAATTTTTCAAATTTAGAAAAATTAAAAAATAACAATAATTATCATTTGAAAAAAAATTATTGTTCTGGCCTTGAGCTCGATTCGAACCTTGAATGATTTATCAATAGGCCGATAAAACAAAAACAATTGTTAATAAACCATGAGCACTTGGGAATGTCAAACAAAGTAATTGACAATAAACAAAAATCCAGCATTATCAGTGATTTGCACCAGATGGCGCAACACTGAATAAATATAGTTGGTAAAAAGGAATAGAAGTAGCAAATTTGCCAGTCAAACAAACCACCGCTGTATAGCTAAATGGTTAGCGCAGCATGCCTAAAGCGTACTGATGATGAAGGCTTAGCACCCTTCGAAATGGATCTATCTGCGCAGCTATGGCAGGTTGTCTGAAAAATTTTCTACTTACTATTCCAAAAACAAAATACAATTTTTCAAATTTAGAAAAATTAAAAAATAACAATAATTATCATTTGAAAAAAATTATTGTTCTGGCCTTGAGCTCGATTCGAACCTTGAATGATTTATCAATAGGCCGATAAAAACAAAAACAATTGTTAATAAACCATGAGCACTTGGGAATGTCAAACAAAGTAATTGACAATAAACAAAAATCCAGCATTATCAGTGTATTGCACCAGATGGCGCAACACTGAATAAATATAGTTGGTAAAAAGGAATAGAAGTAGCAAATTTGCCAGTCAAACAAACCACCGCTGTATAGCTAAATGGTTAGCGCAGCATGCCTAAAGCGTACTGATGATGAAGGCTTAGCACCCTTCGAAATGGATCTATCTGCGCAGCTATGGCAGGTTGTCTGAAAAATTTTCTACTTACTATTCCAAAAACAAAATACAATTTTTCAAATTTAGAAAAATTAAAAAATAACAATAATTATCATTAGAAAAAAATTATTGTTCTGGCCTTGAGCTCGATTCGAACCTTGAATGATTTATCAATAGGCCGATAAAAACAAAAACAATTGTTAATAAACCATGAGCACTTGGGAATGTCAAACAAAGTAATTGACAATAAACAAAAATCCAGCATTATCAGTGTATTTGCACCAGATGGCGCAACACTGAATAAATATAGTTGGTAAAAAGGAATAGAAGTAGCAAATTTGCCAGTCAAACAAACCACCGCTGTATAGCTAAATGGTTAGCGCAGCATGCCTAAAGCGTACTGATGATGAAGGCTTAGCACCCTTCGAAATGGATCTATCTGCGCAGCTATGGCAGGTTGTCTGAAAAATTTTCTACTTACTATTCCAAAAACAAAATACAATTTTTCAAATTTAGAAAAATTAAAAAATAACAATAATTATCATTAGAAAAAAAATTATTGTTCTGGCCTTGAGCTCGATTCGAACCTTGAATGATTTATCAATAGGCCGATAAAAACAAAAACAATTGTTAATAAACCATGAGCACTTGGGAATGTCAAACAAAGTAATTGACAATAAACAAAAATCCAGCATTATCAGTGATTTGCACCAGATGGCGCAACACTGAATAAATATAGTTGGTAAAAAGGAATAGAAGTAGCAAATTTGCCAGTCAAACAAACCACCGCTGTATAGCTAAATGGTTAGCGCAGCATGCCTAAAGCGTACTGATGATGAAGGCTTAGCACCCTTCGAAATGGATCTATCTGCGCAGCTATGGCAGGTTGTCTGAAAAATTTTCTACTTACTATTCCAAAAACAAAATACAATTTTTCAAATTTAGAAAAATTAAAAAATAACAATAATTATCATTAGAAAAAAAATTATTGTTCTGGCCTTGAGCTCGATTCGAACCTTGAATGATTTATCAATAGGCCGATAAAAACAAAAACAATTGTTAATAAACCATGAGCACTTGGGAATGTCAAACAAAGTAATTGACAATAAACAAAAATCCAGCATTATCAGTGATTTGCACCAGATGGCGCAACACTGAATAAATATAGTTGGTAAAAAGGAATAGAAGTAGCAAATTTGCCAGTCAAACAAACCACCGCTGTATAGCTAAATGGTTAGCGCAGCATGCCTAAAGCGTACTGATGATGAAGCTTAGCACCCTTCGAAATGGATCTATCTGCGCAGCTATGGCAGGTTGTCTGAAAAATTTCTACTTACTATTCCAAAAACAAAATACATTTTCAAATTTAGAAAAATTAAAAAATAACAATAATTATCATTTGAAAAAAATTATTGTTCTGGCCTTGAGCTCGATTCGAACCTTGAATATTTATCAATAGGCCGATAAAAACAAAAACAATTGTTAATAAACCATGAGCACTTGGGAATGTCAAACAAAGTAATTGACAATAAACAAAAAGCCAGCATTATCAGTGTATTGCACCAGATGGCGCAACACTGAATAAATATAGTTGGTAAAAAGGAATAGAAGTAGCAAATTTGCCAGTCAAACAAACCACCGCTGTATAGCTAAATGGTTAGCGCAGCATGCCTAAAGCGTACTGATGATGAAGGCTTAGCACCCTTCGAAATGGATCTATCTGCGCAGCTATGGCAGGTTGTCTGAAAATTTTCTACTTACTATTCCAAAAACAAAATACAATTTTTCAAATTTAGAAAAATTAAAAAATAACAATAATTATCATTTGAAAAAAATGATTGTTCTGGCCTTGAGCTCGATCGAACCTTGAATGACTTATATCAATAGGCCGATAAAAACAAAAACAATTGCAAATTAATTTTTTCTTATTCAAGTTGAAGTTTTCTCATTTTAAATATTAAATTGTGTTGTGTGATAAGGATTTTATTTCGTGTAGAGGAAACTTCACTTCTCAATTACCCGTTCATTCCAAAAATGCGTATGCTGGCAAGTGATCAACCATCTTGCATCTGACTTTCACGGTTTCAAACTTATAGCTGTATATTTATCTTTTGCATAACTGTCTACTGGCCTTGTTATCTAAGTTATATCGCCACTTAATCTTGTGTCACCCAAAGCTATGAAGCATCCTCAGCTATGTACATAATAGCGTCTGTTTAAACAAATTGCTAAAAAATTATGAAACAATCATTTGAAGCAGACAAGCTCTGCTAGCAGTTTGTTGTTTTTATTTAATGGCAAAGAACTGCGATTATTTTAATCAGTGTTACTTGGGTTTTTCTCATACATATGTTTAGCTTCTGCAAATATTTAGCTAACATTTTTTCCGCTATGCTTCTGACGTTCAATATAGCGACAAGTTGAATGCACTTGCCATGAAGTTATGTAATCTTCTTGTCAATTGGCCTTTTTTATGTTAGGATTCGATTTATAATTTTTAAGTTTTTTTTAATATGAAAATTTATTGTTTAACCATCAGAAAAAAATGTGAAAAAACAGACATTCAGAAACCTTCTAGCTTTCACATGTTTTGCAAATTATAAACAGTTGTGTCTTGCCGACGGCGTCCAACGTTGGTCGCCAAGCGCATTCTCGCTTCGAAAAAAGCAAGCCGAAATGCGCTTGTAAAGTCATTAAAGGTTGAAAAGTGTTGAAATTATAATATCTTTTTTATGTCTATTAACACATCTCTCGTGCATCTAGCAAAGCCACTTTCTAAGCTTGCGGTTGTGCTCGCAACGTGCCGCACGACTGACTAAATAAAATTATTCTGCTGAGTGACCTCAGTACTCGTTTTAGGAATTTCATATATCTACTATTTCTGTATTATCGCTTTTTCTTTCTGTTTAATCTGCCGTACCACAATATAAGTACGTGGATGTCATGTTTTGATATAACTATCTCCTGTTAAATGTAAATCAAAGATATATTATTTGTCTTTTATGTAGTGCCCAGCTATTAAACATCTGGGCATAGGAGGAATATATTGCGCCTTAGGAAGGGTAGTCCCAACGACAACAATCAAAACACGCTAAAAGCAAGCAAAGCAAGATACGGAAATCGAGAGCCTTACATCGAGGGATCATCATTGGAGTGGGACAAACATTTGAAAGATGCTGCGTGCTCTACAATAAATTGTAAACACAGTAATGTGACGGCTATTGAGCTGTTCCTAAATTGTGAAGAGCTGAATGAAAAATGTTAGCGCTCAGGAGTACGGAATCGCCAACCAGCGCCAATTGGTCACACCAAGGGATTTTAAAAAAATGTTCCACCTGCTCCTTCCAACGGC